>JAOTNS010000035.1:0-109375 GCA_028476615.1 Culter alburnus
AATCAAATTACTCAATGTATTGATTGGTCAAATGAAAGAATGAATTATTTGCTCACAGTGTTAACAAAATGTAAATATGTCTCAAATAAAACAGCATAAGCGTACACTGAATAACCAAACAATATAACAATGTGCTTTAACTCGAAAGATACAATGATGATGTTGAGATCTGCAATGAAGTGGTGGAAATAAAAGTACTCAGTTTTTGCAAGTCCCAAATGTTTCAGAAAAGTCCACTCATTGCAAGGAGGTGCAGATATCCTCAAACATAGATCTTCAGACGCGATGCCATCACACTGGAACTGGAACTGGAACCTTATTTGGTCCTGAGAGGCTTAATGTGATGTGATATTAACAGTGAGGCCTGTAGCTTAGTGTGCGTGAAGGGTGTGTGTGATATGTGCAGAGCGAGATCAGCTGGATAAATGTGGTTCTACAAAAAATAAAACTCAAATAGTTTTCTGATATGATTTGTACAACAAGTGCTGCATCATTTCATCATTTCATGTGAACTTGTGAGACATCGCTAACGTGATAATGCATAATATAGCAGTTGATCTTTTACAACTGAAGAATTATCTCATTGATGCATCTAACAGCTTATCAAGACAATGATTATTAAACTGAAAAATGAACGAACACTTACAGTCTGCAATGATGCAGCATGCACCATTCAACAATCAGCGATCACACAACATCGGGCCGTCTATCACATTTGAAAATGCCAAACTATTCACGATCTGAGTGCTCTATGGTCGATCTATAGCTGGATGGCCTTAATCCACCTTGACTTGTTTATTTACAATAATAACACACACACCACATTTCTTCCTTCTTTTCCTCCATTGCCGTGTATCTGATCTCACTCTATTTTTGCCGATCTCGTGAGACTTTTGATTAAACTCCGCCTACTCTGCAGATGCAATACTCAAACAGAGCACAGTACAACTTATAATACTATAGGTTTACCTTGAACATGGCCTTTTGTACAATAATAATGTTGCATCGTTATGATAAACACTTAGATATTTATCATGAACTTCAGGTAAATTTCATCTGTTCATTGACACACACTTCCACACATGTAATCCACCTTGCACTTTCAGTCACTCTCACTCTTTCTACAGATACAACCTGACGAAAAAGGGTGGTACACATATGCAGTTTCTTTAAACAGTTAAAGGGTTAGTTCACCCGTAGTACACAAAGCCTGCACTGTCTATACAATGTAAACAGCATAGGAGACTAACAGGTGCACAAAAAGTATTCCCGTGCTTCATAACATTGGATAGTTCGCACTAAATGAAAATTACCCCATCATTTATTCACCCTCAAGCCTTTCTTGGTGTAATATGACTTAGTTCTTTAAGCTAAACACAATCAGAGTTATATTAAAATTATCCTGGCTCATCCAATCTTTATAATGGAAGTGATTGGAGTTTTGGAAATCCAAAAAGTGCATCCATCAATCATAAAACATACTTCCATGCGGCTCAGGGGGCCTTGGAAGGGAATCATGCTTTGTGTAAAAAAAAAAAAAATCCTTATTTAAAGAAAAGCATTAACCCTCTGGGGTCTGAGGCTAATTTGGGGCCCTGGAGAAGTTTTGACATGCCCTGACATTTATGCTTTTTTTCAGTTGCTTATAAACATATTAATGACAAAAGTCTCATTACACTATATTCAGCACAAAGTAGGCTTCAATAATAGGTGAGCAACAGTATGTACTTTTTGAGAGAATTATGTATTTATGAATTTTTTTGTTTTAAAAAAGTCACTGAAATAAGGCCTCAGAACACATACTATATATTTTTTCACAAGACTTTTGGGAACTGTATTTTTAGTCTAGAATTTTTGCTTCAAAGTGATGTTAAAATCATTCTGCCTACTCAGACACATAAAACAATATATTGATTTTAAATTTCACGGAGGCTCAATAGATTCGTCATCGTCTACATTGACGACATACTGACTTATTCTGATAATATGGAGGAACATATCCAACAGATCAGACAGGTCCTGCAAAGATTAATTCAATACCAATTATACGCCAAAGCAGAAAAATATGAGTTCCACAAAACAGTAACATCCTTCCTTGGATACGTTATCAGCCCTGACGGAGTTTCCATGGATGAGAAGAAGTTTTCTACCATACTCAACTGGCCACGACCCAACACCCTCAAAGAACTGCAGCGATTCCTGGGATTCTCCAATTTCTACCGCCGTTTCATACAGAACTTCAGCTCCATAGCCTGCCCACTTACTAGCATGGTTAAGAAGGGTCAACATCAGCTAAAGTGGACTCCTTCTGCCATCAACGCCTTCCAGCAGCTGAAAGAACGTTTCACCACGCCCCGCATTCTGCATCATCCCGACCCGTCTCTCCCATTCACGTCGAGGTTGATGCATCCAGTACCAGGCTAGGGGCAGTCCTGTCCCAGCGACAAGGTAACCCACCTAAACTTTACCCTTGTGCTTACCATTCCAGAAAACTTACAGCAGCAGAGCGTAACTACGATGTGGGTGACAGAGAGCTACTGGCTATGAAGGCGGCGTTCGAGGAGTGGCGTCATTGGCTGGAGGGAGCCGCACATCAGTTTGTCGTCCTAACCAATCACAAGAAACTTGAATATCTACGCACTGCCAAGAGACTCAATCCCCGTCAGGCTCGATGGTCGCTGTTCTTCTCCCGGTTCCACTTCACTGTTACCTACCGTCCAGGCTCTAAAAATGTCAAGGCAGATGCTCTATCATGCCAGTTCGAAGGTGAGACCAACCCAGTAAATCCTTAAACCATAATACCTGCCTCTCTTGTTCTCACACCCACACAGTGGGATATCATGACAGAATTGGACCAGGCTAATGCAGAAAGCGAGATACCTGCAGACTGTCCTCCTAATAAGGTCTTCTAATAAGGACATTACTCCGTGGTTCCGTCCTCTGGCCATCGGAGGGAGCCATCTCCATCTCACTCTTACAAACTACATTTCCCATCAGCCCGTATCTTGGACTAATCAGTGCCACAGCTGATACCCATCACCGGGACTATAAAAGACTCTCTTATCTCTCAGCTCATTGTGAAGGCTTGTTTTGCCTTGGTAAACATTTCTGATCATTATATATCTTGTCTGACTACCTGTTGCTGATCCTGTTGTTACCCGTTACTGATCCTCTGCTGCCTGCCTTTGACCCCCGCCTGTTACCTTGATCTGTGAATGATATCTGCCTGTCCTGACCTACTGCCTGTTATCTGACCACGACCCTGCCTGTCCCTGTTATACCTGTCTGCTCCTGTTTGACCCTGCCTGTATGACCACGATCTTTATTAATAAAAGCATGCAAATGGATCCCTGCCAGAGTGATGAGTCATTACATCAAGAAAAAAATGAAAAAAATTGTATTGTTCAAAAATTGTTTTATTTTTAAATGCTTATGGTGAATACCAAAGTTTAAATTAAAACCGAATACACAAATTTCATGTGCACAAAATAAATATTGACTTCTTTTCAGATTTTTGTTTATCAAAAATTAAAAAAGGACAGATTAAAGTCAGAGAAATGTCAATTTACAAGTTTTCTTTTGTAAAAATTGTTGTTTCTCCCACACTTTCGAGATCCATGCCTCAGAAACATGATAATACTTGACTTGATTTCCACCCCATTCTCACTCAGGAGGGGTCCGATACTGCCGCATGTCCAAGAGAATGCTATACTGACGGCAAACGCGTCCAGCGAAGCGGGACATTCTAAGTGCTTAACATGAAAAATGCTTAATATGGCTTAATGTAGGTGATACTGGAGGAGCAAATTCACTACAACTTATAAGCAGTTCACTATGAATACAATTAATAACACGTTAAGAATTTTCCCAGAAAATAAAACTCAGCCAAATTTACCAATAAAGATGCAGACAAGCACATCAGGCTGAATACAAAGGCAACGCGCTTTCAACGTTCAGCGTTTTCCACTTATAGAAAACCATTATAAAAGCTTAACATAAAAATATTAGCCTTAGATGCTGTTGATGACAAGAAAATGTGCGAGAAAATAGTTTCTCTCTGGTTGTTGTTTTAGTAGGATTAAGCCACGTAAAGCGTTAATGTCCAGCGACGCGGCCGTAACGCATTGCTTTCAATGAGAATTGAGAAATATTTCACGTCAAACCTCCACTGAGGCAAAGGGCATAGGAATTTTCTTCTCATAAAATTACATATTGGGGTATAATTTTGTCATCTAACAATGTTGGTATATTTACAATTTGAACAGCATTAGTGACTCCTAATCCCAAACACTTTCTCAATAAAAACAATATAAAACACCTAACAGAGCCAGATGAAAAAGTCACAGTAATTTAGTTATCATTTTGGCCTTTATTCATATAAAACAGAGTAAAGCAAAATGATGGGATTGAGACCACAAGCGGTAACGCGATAATGTTAGAGCGCTAAACACGTGCTACAAGGTTTAGAAATGTAATGTTTAAATTAAAATATAAATGTAAAAATAATAATAATATTAATTTAACAAATAAAAATTAATCAATGTCATTTAGGCAGGCTCTTGAAGCGAGTCATTCTATTGACGCCAGAGGAAAAGCCACTAGAGGCCGCTTTAGCATCTGTGTGTATGACGAGAAACACTGTAAATTAAATTTAGCTTTTTTACATATTAAATAAGTTGTATATCATTAATATTATTTTTCACAAAATAATAATCTTGCATAAGGAAAATTAGCTTGTATCTGCTAATTTCACTTTCTCTAGGCTATTGAGAAAACTAATGACAGCACTACTCATTCGTGACGCTGTCATAATACTCTCATACCCCACGGCCTTTCCAACCGCCGGACTACACTCTTCAACCGAGCAATTCATCACTGGCACCATTTTAATTCTGTGTCTGCGTGAGTCGCTCAAACGCCACTTTTTCTGAAGCCATTGCTGGTGTTGAAGACACACGGCCAGCAAATGCTGACAGGCAGCGTTCTCAACTTATAAACTTGAAAAAAGACTGTCTTTCCTACACAACTGAAACTTTCAAATTCCTTCCAAAATACACTTATAAATGATCACAAAGAAAGGAAAGTTTTTGAGAAAAAAGACAGAAACTCTGCTCAGAGAGAGAGAGAGAGAGAGAGAGAGAGAGAGAGTGAGTGTGTGTGTGTGTGTGTGTGTGTGTGTGTGTTTACTGATTAACTGTGTCACTGTGTGTGTGTTTTCTAGTGTGGATCATGGAGGAGAGATCAGGATTACAGCAGGAGTGACCAAATGTATGTCTACACACACACTCACAAAAACTCTCACACACACACACACATATTCACACTCTGTCATAACTGAACATTTAACACTTAAAGGTCTTTCCCTCAGTAACACATAAAATAACACTTACCCCTGGTTTCACAGACAAGGCTTAAGCTAGTCCTAGACTAAAATGCATGTTTGAGCTGTTTTAACTGAAAGCAACTTGTCCTGAGAGATCTTAAAATATGTCACGGACATTGTTTTGTCTCAAGATGAACACAAGTAATGTTTTTTTTTTTTTTTTTTTTTTGTAATGAACTTTTATAAAAGTTACTTAAGATGAAAAAGCATTTGGCACATGGACAAATTAAAGTCAATGATTAATAGTCACGGAGTTAAAAAGGAGTTTTAATGTAAAATTAATACATGTATCTTGTTGATAAGGGCACAAGGTTAGTAATGTTAATTTTATGTGTTTATATTTTGTATATCATTGACATTGTTAAGCTGATTCAGTTGATCTAATTTGATTCATGAGTAAATTTAGGTTGTTTATGCTATGTGTGTTTAATCAGTCATTTTTTCATATAATAGCAAATTGTTTTGTATCATTGTCATATCTATTGTATTTGCTTGTTTTAGCTCTTTCTGTGTTTTATGGAGTCAATGAACAGAAAAGACTTAAAGGGATAGTTCACCCAAATGAAAATGTGATGTTTATCTGCTTACCCCCAGCAGATCCAAGATGTATTTGACTTTGTTTCTTCAGTAGAACACCAATGATGATTTTAACTCCAACCGTTACAGTCTGTCAGCGGTATAATGTGTGTCAATGGGAACTCCATCTATAAAAGTAAAAAAAAAAAACATGCACAGACAAATCCAAATGAAA
This sequence comes from Culter alburnus, assembly GCA_028476615.1. Classification (NCBI taxonomy): domain Eukaryota; kingdom Metazoa; phylum Chordata; class Actinopteri; order Cypriniformes; family Xenocyprididae; genus Culter; species Culter alburnus. The sequence goes on from JAOTNS010000035.1 coordinate 6,135, forward strand.
CCCTGCGGCTCGTGACGACACATTGATGTCCTAAGACACGAAACTATCGGTTTGTGTGAGAAACCGAACCGTATATAATTTTTTTACTTCTAATACACCACTATGTCCAACTGCCTTGAGCGCGCACATGGCATCCGATGCGTGAGGTGTGTACGCACATATTTTCAAATACATACAGTTGGGCAAAAACAATCCATGTGGTCTGTTGATATATCAATATCATCTTCCATTGTGATGATGTGTACATCTAAATATCTTCAGTTCTTCACAGTGGCAGGGAACACTTCTGCAATGTTTGTGCTCTGTGTAAACAATGAGTGATGTATACGCGCAAGAGATCACTTCTGGCGCTTGCGTAAACTACGCCAAAGCATGTACACACCTCACGCACTGGATGCTGTGTGCGCACTCAAGGCAGTTGGACATAGTGGTGTATTAGAGGTAAAAAACGATCATTTCGTGTCTTAGGACATCAATGTGTCGTCACGAGCTGCAGAGTTTCATTTGGATTTGTCTATGCATGTTTTTTCACTCTTATAAATTGTGTTGCAATTGACACGCATTATACGACTGACAGACTGTAACGGTTGGAGTTAAAAATCATAATTTGTGTTCTACTGAAGAAACAAAGTCACCTACATCTTGGATGCGCTGGGGGTAAGCAGATAAACATTTTCATTTCTGGGTGAACAATCCCTTTAAAAAAGGAAGACATTCACAGGCAAATTTCTTTTATTCAAGCGGGCTGCTATAAATAGCCCTGTCTGAGAATGACATCACATTTATTAAAGGGTTATAGTTCACCCAAAAATGAAAATCAGTGGTTCAGAGCACGTATCAAACTGGCAAAGTCACGTGAACCATTGAAATTTCAAAACACTTATGACCTAACGAAGCCTCGTTTACTGAAATCATGTGACTTTGGCCGTTTCATACACGCTCCGAACCAATGTTTCATTTGTTTGGAGCACAAAAAGTATTCTCGTCACTTTATAACATTAAGGTTGAACCACTGTAGTCACATGACTGTTTTAAATATGTCTTTAGTAGCTTTCTGGTCATCTGAAAGTGTTAATTATCTTGCTGTCAATGGGCCTCACTGAGCCATCTGATTTCATCAAAAATATCTTAATTTGTGTTCTGAAGATGAACGACATGAGGGTGAGTAATTAAAGACAGATGTCACGACCAGCTCACAGCCGTGACAAATGAAAATGGAGGACATAATCAGATGATTTGGTTGCAACAAAAGATTTATTTAACATAAATAGGAAAATATATATAAAACAAGAAATCAACAAAACCAACAACTTCTGTCAGACACATGATCAGGGTGTCAGACAGAACTAATTTCAAATTAATAACAACATCAAAATAAACAAACCAAAGTCAGGGGAAAAACAACCAGGAGAAAGTTCAAGCTACAGCACACCAAACAAAACCCAAATTTTATAGGGGAAGAACAGGTGGAAATAGTTCCATTGATGAGTCTCCCAGCCACACCCACCGGCCGGCCACAACAGGAAGGAGAGACTCGTCACACAGAATTTTCATTTTTGGGTGAACTAACCCTTTAACGATAAACGATGAAGATCAGCGATGATGGTGGAAAGACTTTCTGATCACCCAAATGATGTGCTGTACTTTGACACAAAACACTGATAAATAATGACAGAGACATGAAATACAGTGATAGACTTTGCCTTTTCTATCAGGCTTATCAAAACTTCATTAAAAGCTCACCTGTTTTGATTCTCCATTTTAATCTTAAATTAGTTGCTTGGTAACAGATCAAGCATGTTGATAGCATGTTTGCAATCATGTGACTGATTACGTGCAAAATTCAGATGGGGGCAGGAAGTGAAAAGCAGAATAAACGAGATGGAGGAAACATGCTGTTTTAGACTGTTACAAGAGAGATATAAACAGAAAATCACAACATACGGTATGGTTGGACATGATCATTACATGATAAAGAGGAGCAATTTTTCTACTGAATTGGGATATTTACTTCTCCAGTGCCCAGTTGCTTAAAACACCTCAAGTTTTTCCCTTAAGTATGAGACTTAAGGCATGATTTCCCCTTACCTATGGGCATGACTTAAGAGTGTTGCATATAAAGTCTGATATAATCACTTAAACCTCTGTTTCACGACAGCGAACCGGGTTTTCCTATATTAAGGAAAATTGTACTTAAGGTGCTTTATGCAACTGAGCACGGACATCCTTCTACTCCAGAAAACAAATGAAAGCGTACAAAACTATGAAGGCATACTACTTTTTTATTAGTGGCTGTATATGCAAGTTAACTTCTGACAAAGGGGTCACTGCACACACACACACACACACACAGTTTAGGTTTTGGTTCCTTGTGGGGACTTTCCATAGGCGTAATGCATTTTATACCGTACAAACTGTACATTCTATCCCCCTACCCTACCCCTATCCCTAAACCTAACCATCACAGGAAACTGTGCATACCTTTACTTTCTCACAAAAACATCATTTAGTATGTTTAATAATCCATTTATATTGTGGGGACACAATCTGTGTCCCCACAATGTGGTCGAACTCAGGTTTTTATTACATCATGGGGTCCCCACAATGTAATATAAACAAAAACACACACACACACACCACACACACACACACACAGATCTGACTGTCTCACACACACCCACACACACACACATGTTGTGTTTTTGTGAATTGTGGGGACTTTCCATAGGCGTAATGGATTTACACTGAACAAACTGTACATTCTATCCCCCTACACTGCCCCTGCCCCTAAACCTACCCATCACAGGAAACATTCTGCATTTTTATATTTTCAAAAAAACATCATTTAGTATGTTTATAAATCCATTTACATTGTGTGGGACCGCTGGCTGGTGATCTCAGGTTTATATTACATAATATAATATAACAAGTACACACACACACACACACACACTGATCTGACTGTCACACACACAACACACACACTCTGATCTGACTGACTATATGAGGATTTATCACACACATACACATTTATTCTGGCATGATATTTCAGTGAAAGTATTAATGTAATGAAAAGACTCTATAACATCTCACAGTCACTGATTCATCATGAGCTCAAAGCATTATGGGTAGAATCTCTCTACAGTCTATTCTGATTCATCAACACACTGATGAACACACTTCCACTGATGATTTATAACCAATCCAAAACCCAGGATAGAGCGGTTGAGTGAATGTGGTCTGGACTGTGTGGATGAGGCTCATTGTGTCTCCAGAGACGCTGTAGAAGGACAGAGTTCCTACACTGTGATCCACATACACACCTATTCTCCTGAAGATGATGATGGGCTCTAAATCATCATCATCATCATCATCATCATCCACATCCACTCCTATTCTACTGCTGATAATGGGCTCTACAGGGAGTTCAGTCCGTATGTCATTGTGTATGAATGAGTAACTGGAGGAAGAGCAGCACAAACTCCAGGACTGATCATTATATCCAAACCAACACTCTTTACCCTGTCCCTTCCTGCTGATGCTCTTATATGACACTGATATATCCACTCCAAGTTTTCCACTCCACTCAATCTCCCAGTAACAGCGTCGATCACACACACTCTCTCTACACAACACCTGCTCATACTCATCAAATCTGTCTGGATGATCAGGATACGGCTGGACTGTGCCAGTGCCAGTAATCACTCTCTTCCCCTCAGACAGACGGAGGTGTTTATTCACTGTGTTCAGATCCAGAGTGAACTGATGATAATCTGATGGAAATAAAACACATCAGCGTATCAGTCTTCAGTTCAGATCTGACAAGTTAAAGGTGCCGTAGAACGTTCTTTCACAAGATGTAATATAAGTCTAAGGTGTCCCCTGAATGTGTCTGTGAAGTTTTAGCTCAAAATACCCCATAGATTTTTAAAAAAAAATTTAACTGCCTATTTTGGGGCATCATTAACTATGCACCGATTCAGCGCACTTCCCCTTTAAATCCACGCGCTCCCTGCCCCCGAGCTCTCGACTACATAGCATAAACAAAGTTCACACAGCTAATATAACCCTCAAATGGATCTTTACAAAATGTTCGTCATGCATACTGCATGCATGCATCGGATCATGTGCGTATAGTATTTATTTGGATGTTTATATTTGATTCTGAATGAGTTTGATAGTGCTCCGTGGCTAAAGCTAACATTACACACTGTTGGAGAGATTTATAAAGAATGAAGTTGTGTTTATGAATTATACAGACTGCAAGTGTTTAAAAATGAAAATGACAGTCTTGTCTCCGTGAATACAGTAAGAAACGATGGTAACTTTAACCACATTTAACAGTACATTAGCAACATGTTAACGAAACATTTAGAAAGACAATTTACAAATATCACTAAAAATATCATGTTATCATGGATCATGTCAGTTATTATTGCTCCATCTGCCATTTTTCACTATTGTTCTTGCTTGCTTACCTAGTCTGATGATTCAGCTCTGCACATTCAGATGTTAATACTGGCTGCCCTTGTCTAATGCCTTGAACATGGGCTGGCATATGCAAATATTGGGGGCGTACATATTAATGATCCCGACTGTTATGTAACTGTTATGTTGAGATTTGCCTGTTCTTCGGAGGTCTTTTAAACAAATGAGATTTACATAAGAAGGAGGAAGCAATGGTGTTTGAGACTCACTGTATGTCATTTCTATGTACTGAACTCTTGTTATTCAACTATGCCAAGGTAAATTCAATTTTCCATTCTACAGCACCTTTAATTTATGTCAAATTAATATTACAGAAGTAAATCATAACTTGATTTAGGATTCTTACAAATCTCATCTCATTTTGAGTTCAGTCCTCAACTCTCAGGTCTGTTACCAAGCAACTAACAAACGTGTGTGTGTGTGTGTGTGTGTGTGTGTGTGTAAAAGAGAGATGAATAAGTTCATAAACTTTGAAGTAGAGAAATTCAGACCAGAAAGTTTGACAGTTTCAAATCTTGAAGTTTGGAAGTTTTTAGTTAGAAGAAGTTTTAAAGTTTAAAGTCTGTCAGAAATTAGAGAGATAGATAATGTTATTGTGGTGTTGCTATGTTGTACATATGCAAAGAAAAAGTCGCCGTTCTAAGGAGCTATTCACATATCGCGTCACATAAGCGGCCTCGCCGCTTTCTCCTTCTGTCCAAAGCGCTTGCGCTCCTGTGGTGTCTGTCGTTGCTATGGAGCCATGAACTGCGCTCTCCACGATAACAAAGTTTCAGCAAAAGAAAAATTGATTTCTAGTCCTTGCATTAGCTCTTCTACTAGATATATTTATGGAGATGAGAAATAAAAACCCGCCCTGTATAGCTATGATCAGCTGTTCGGCTAAGCTTTCTGTGTTGTTACGGAAAGGCCGAAGCTCATCGGTGGTCCTTGCCCATGTAAAATGTTGAGATGTTTTCATCTTGCCGCGGCATAGACGCGCCTGGAAAAATGAGTGTGCCGCAGCACATGCGCGTCACTTGTTTTATGAGCGCGTTTGCCTAAATTATATGGGATGTTGCAGTTCTGAAGAAGGAAATCTCAAAAACAACATAATGTTTGCAGAGATATTTTTATTTTTTTACATTTTGCAAGCTTGCAAATCTTATTTTTCGATCTTGCAAAACTTTTTTTGTAAGATTTTGAGTTTTCGAACACTTATTTTTCAACCTTTCAGAACTTTATTTTCAGTTTTGAATCATGGCAGGATATTAATCCCATAAAATTACAGTAAAAGCTCTCGCGCAAGTCACGAGTGTCGATTTAAACCACTGAAGCGCGTCCGATGCACGTCAAACGGAATCTTGGGCAAATGTGGCTCAGCTGTGTGACCAAAAGCGCTGCCAGGTGTCTGGTAAGAAATAGTGTACAAATGTATTCAGGGATTGCATTTGTTCAGTACAGTGTTGTTCAGTGCAAGATTTTTTAAATAAAGGGAAAATATTTGCACTGTATCTAACAATGAAAGAGACACTGCTGTTTACATTTTTTAAGTATGGCAAAAATATTTTAGGCAAGTTTATTTGTATAGCACATTTCATACACAATGGTAATTCAAAGTGTTTTACATAAAGAAGAACCAAATACATAATAATAAAAATGGAATGCGTAAGAAATAGAAATAACAGTAAAAACAGGGAATTCCGCTATCTGGGTGGAAGAGCTAGGAAGTTTCAGGCAGTTTTTTTTGTCCGTCAGAGAGGATCTAAACAGATCTATCTATTAGAGTGGACTTAAATTTTAGAAATGAAATTTGAAGTAAATGAGAAATAATGGAAAGGAAATTTTCAGAAATGTTGTGCTTTCTTGTGCTTGAATATTAAAATGGCCCTCCATTGAGGTGTCAATCACGGCAACGGCCCCCGGCCAATTTGAGTTTGAGACCCCTGCTCTATAGGTTGTTTGAAATCACGTGGTTCTGGTGAGGCGCAAAATACCGGTGGAGGGCAAGCAGTGAAAATTAGAATGGAAGAGATGGAGAAAAGTCTTTCTGTGCTGATTTAGAAAGGTATAAACAGAAAAACACAACATAATGTTGGACGTGATCCCATGTTATGAAGATGAGCGACTTTTCCACTGAATTGAAAGACTTTCCTGCCATTGAGGCGGTAGATATAGAGAATGTAAAGCTGTGGTGTAATACAATTTTTGCCTTTTATACGTGTAAAAACACACTAAGGGAAGCAGGTTGAGGAGGTGATGGGAAATCAAGATGCTGTATATCAAATCTAATAATGTCACTGATTTAACCCACTCCGTATCACTCAATAAAATTATCACATAGCTGTGTGTTTTTGAAAGGGTTGTCTTTGCTGTTGAATCGACTTCTGTCAGCTTGCGGTTGTTAAACATTTATTTAATTGGACATTTTCTGCCATATGATGGCTGAAGTAGCAGCGCGTGACACTGTTCTCATGGTAACCAGATCAACGTTGTGAACGGAATACTACAAAACTGAAGTTAAAACACCAAATTATCATTCAGTGGGATAAAATAGCTTCTCTTCTCTGCAAACAATACCATGAAGAATGTGGATATTAAACCAAGTCAAAAACAAATAAGGTAAGCAGGTATCCATATTCATTTCAGTATCAGCAGACGCTGAAGTCTTTTTAGAGTGCAGACCTTCTTTGTATCTTTAGTATCAGCAGACGCAAAACACTATTAAAGGCGACAACTTTTAAAGTTAAAAAACGATATAAGTTATAAAAAACGGTATAAGTTATGTAAACACCTTCTGGGTTCTTGATTTTATCGATTTAAGCAAACTTTTACGACACAATGCCGTTAGTTCCTGGTTCCTGTTCTTCTTTAGATGAATTTGTGGACTAAAGGTGCACAGAATGCCCTCTGGCTGCAAGTATGAATTGAAAACACAATCTCATAGTGATGACAATAAATATTGAATAAATATTACTCCTCTGTATAGAAAATTGACATAAACATAAGAGAATCCATCAATATTTCTCCAAATGTGCATGCTTTTAAGCTAAAAGCCTATATGAAATGCCATAGAGCTAACATAATTGTTCAGACACTTTGCATCACAGAAATACATCATATTTTAAAGAATAAGGAATACCATTATTTTAAATTGTAATAATATTCACAGTATTGCTGTTTTTTTTGTATGTTTGATATACACCATGATTGCTTGAGACATGATCACAGAGGGTTTTTTCACAGCCTACCTGACTGAAAGGCCTCATTATTATGCAAGTCATTTCAGGTCATTATTATGCGATTCTTTTGTCTTCTCAGGTGAGAATCACCCATTATTCATGATGATTCACGCCTTCACGCATACTGTGTTTCTTGACAAAAAGTGTCTTACAAAAACTAAATCAATATATTGTTTTATATGAAGGAGTAGGCAGCATAATTTTTACATAATTTTGAAGCAAAAACTCTAGTCTACCACCTCCAATACCCAGAAGTCTTGTGAACACAGATTTAATATACTTTTTTGGCCTTATTTCTGTGACTTAAGTTTTTTGTTTTTTCAATAACCACGCATAAACGTTATTCCTTCAACAACACAAACATGTACATACATGTTCCTCACATATTATGGTAGCCTAGTTTGTGCTGAATACAGTGTAATAACACTTTTGTCATTTATATGTTTATGAACAACTGAAAAAAGCACAAATGTCAGGGCATGTCAAAACTTCTCCAGGCCCCAAATCAGCCTCAGACTCCAGAGGATTAAATAAAGCTTGCAAATGGATCTCACTTCATGTTCCGCCTCGTTACAGAAGACCTCGCCACAACAAGGATCCAGCAGCTTTCCTGGAGAACACTGGTCCGGTATGAACATTGCACAACTGTTATTATGGATTACGCAGGGCACACGATCGTTGGACGATTATATTAAATAATATTTGGACATTGCTTATTGTTCTGATCTGCCAGACTGTGTGTGCTGATAGACTTTTTTTGTGATGGTGTTAACCAACCTCTACAGACCAAACTTAGACAAGTGGGCCTGCGTGCATCATTTAGTTGCTTCTTGGAATTTGCATTATTGACTGTTGGCTCTCCCTTTACTGTGGGTGTCACGGAGGAATGCACTCATGTAATGGCTGCCATGCTAGAAAACACTCACAAAATGGCGGCCACAACAACACCAAGTCAAGTCACTGATGATCTCCCTGAGTCAAGTCAAGTCACAGCTGATCTTCATGAGTAAAGTCAGGTCACAGTTGATCTTCATGAGCCAAGCCACATTTGATCTCCCTGAGCCAAGTCAAGTCACAACTGATCTTCATGAGCAAATTCAAGCCACAGCTGATCTTCATGAGCAAAGTCAGGTCACAGTTGAGCTTCATGAGCCAAGCCACATTTGATCTCCCTGAGCCAAGTCAAGTCACAACTGATCTTCATGAGCAAAGTCAAGTCACAGCTGATCTTCACGAGTGTCTACTCGCCAGTGTCTACTGACAAGATGGCCGCTCCGCCAGTGTCTACGGCCAAGATGGCCGGTCTGCCAGTGTCTACGGACAAGATGGCCGCTCCGCCTGTGTCTACGGACAAGATGGCCGCTCTGCCTGTGTCTACGGACAAGATGGCCGCTCCGCCAGTGTCTACGGACAAGATGGCCGCTCCGCCTGTGTCTACGGACAAGATGGCTGCTCCAGTCTTCGCCGAGCCCGCTCCAGTCTTCGCCAAGCCCTCTCCAGTCTTTGCCGAGGCCGCTTCAGTCTTCGCCGAGGCCGCTCCAGTTTTCGCAGAGGCCGCTCCAGTCTGCGCCGAGTCAGCTCCAGACTCCACACCAGAGCCCGAGTCAGCTCCAGACTCCGCAGCCCGAGCCAGCGAGTCCACACCGAGCCCTCGAAGCCGCCCGCCAGTGTCTACGGACAAGATGGCCACTCCGCCAGTGTCTACGGACAAGATGGCCGCTCCGCCTGTGTCTACGGACAAGATGGCCACTCCGCCAGTGGCTACGGACAAGATGGCCGCTCCGCCTGTGTCTACGGACAAGATGGCCACTCCAGTCTTCGCCGAGGCCGCTCCAGACTCCGCACCAGAGCCCGAGTCAGCTCCAGACTCCACACCAGAGCCCGAGTCAGCTCCAGACTCTGCACCCAAGCCAGAGTCAGCTCCAGACTCCGCACCTGAACTCTTTGCCCTGCCGGCGCCACCCAAACTCCTTGCCCTGCCGGCGCCACCCAAGCTCCCTGCCTTGCCGACATCACCTAAGCTCCTTACCCACGAGCCCGCTACTGTCACCATCTAATTCCCCAAGAAAATTTTAAGGGGGGGGGGTGTTTACCAATCAGTAAACACCACACTCAGCTGCAGCACATTATCTGGACTATTTAAGCCACTCACATCCTGTCATACTTTGCGAGGTCTTGTTTACTCCTGTGACAATTCTAAGCGTTATTTACCCTGTCTATCTGCCTGTTTCTGATCCTGTTTGTTCCCCGTGTACGATACTCTGATGCCTGCCCTTTGGACTGTTTATTGTTTCCTGGATTTGTGATTGTTATCTGCCAGCCCTGACCCATTGTCTGTTCCTCGACTATGATTCTGCCTGCTCTCTGCCATACCTGTTTGCTGTTGTTCTACCATTGCCTGTCTGACCACGAACTCTGCTTAAATAAAGCTCTCAAATGGAACTCACCTCGTGTCCCGCCTCGTTACACTCTTAGAGGTCAAAAAGAAGACCTCTTGTACCAAGCGTGGGAAGGACAGGACTTCTCATTGGTCCTCAGGCAATTTCTGCCCTTCACCCATCTAGAGACTACTTCCTAAGGTTGGCCCCAGACTGCCTTAAAAATTCCTCGGGACCTTAGCAGCAATGGGTGTAACAAAGAGAGATCACAAAGATCCATCCAAATCCATTCAAAAATAAGTTTTTAAAACATTAGAACTGATGCAAACTACACAACCATTTCATACTTATTCACAGAAATAAGTATTCTCAGTGACAGCTATTTGTAGTACAATATCTGACATGCATTGGTAAACTTTAAAGACACTGTAAAGACTTCCAACTTTGTGCTTTATGCAAATGAGGTGGAAGTGGTCATCTGATGTACTCCTAACCACACCCTAAGAGACGTGTGATCCAAAATCACAACGTCAACGGTGACATGAGTACTAATTCCTATTTTACTTCGCATCCTTGGATGGACAAAGTAAAAATCACTACACAGGGCAGAAGTGGGCAGATTCCCCCTACTAGCAGAAATACAGAGGAGAGCGTGATTGCTTCATGAAGGGCATACACAGTCTGGAACTGACGTTCATTTAGTAAACTTCCCTTGCCATCCATCCCTAAACATTGCACAACCTGAAGCTCCATTTTCCTATTGAATGAAAAATCACCCCAGATCAGGTTGGAGCCTCCTCCACTGTGCCGCATGGAAAACATCTCCAGTGGGATCTCCTTGTCATGCCAGTAACGTTGGAAGCCACCTTCCAACTTTCAGTGTCCCATGTTTGGTGCTCCTTTGCAAATTCCAAATTTTCAAATTTTTGGCGTGGGAGGAGACGTGGCCTTTGAAGATGTTTTTTGTTCTTTAGGCCCTTCTGTCTCAGAAGCTGTCTTATGGTTATTGGGCTGCAGTCAGCATCAGTAAGGGCCTTAATCTGGGTCGAGGACCAGCCTGTGTCTTCATGGGACAGCCTATCGGATCCTCCGGCTCAGTGCAGGTGAAATCTTTTTGGGTCTATCACTTGACTTTTTTGTCCCTTTTTTGTTCAAGCTCTAATACTTGAACACTTGTACCCAGTCTTAAGATTTTGTTCAGTAGTGTATATTTATTTATTTATTTATTTATTATTTTTCTGTTCACCTGTATATTTTGTTAATTTGTTATTGCTTTGGCAACATTGTGTGATCCCACAGTCATGACAATAAAGCTTAGTTGAATTGACTAGAGAGACAGAGTGTGTGTGTGTGTGTGTGTGTGTGTGTGTGTGTGTGTGTGTGTGTGTGAGAGAGAGAGAGAGAGAGAGAGAGGTGTGGTGTGTGTGGTGTGTGTGTGGTGGGGTGTGTGCGTGTGTGTGTATGGGTTTGGCCTCTGATCACACACTACAAAACACACACAGTGTCACAGTTAACAGTAATAACCACACACACACACAAACACACACACACACACTTTACAAGAGGCTCTCCAGATATAGTATAGGGCTGAATGGGAATAAAGTTATCAGTGGGTCTGTCGTGTACAGCACAGTTCGCAGTGGCACACAGTCGACTGTTTACTTAAAGCTGCTTACAACCAGAGACAAAGTTACATCCATGCTGCTAAAGGGTATTTTTTATTTGGATAATCTAATATCTATTAATATAATATTCCATACATTATTCAGCTGCAGAACTGTCTAAAAAATGATAACTAGTTCCCGACTGAATGACAATCAGTTCATTTCTTATACTTTATTTGTGTCCTTGAAATCTGCCATTGTTTTTTAGAGTGTCCCTTATTTTGTCACACTTAGAGCATGATTGCGTACAGAAAGACCTTAAAAATGCTAGATCTACATTTTTTTTTTTTTTTTTTACCTCTTAGAAGGAAACAAACACAAACCTTTTATTTGATACAGTGGCTAAATTAACGATAAATAAAGCTTCAACTTCTCATGTTTCCATACAGCACAGCAGTAATGACTTTATGAACTTCTTTACTTGCTATATTGATAATATTAGATTGATTAAGATTGATAATATTAGAGAGAAAATTATAACCATGCAGCAGTCTACTACGGTATCATGTCAGACATTGCATTGTAGTGTCCCTGAGGAAAAATTCAATTCATTTACTGCTTTAGGTCAGGAAGAATTGTCTAAACTTGTTAAATCATCAAAATCACTTTTCTGTCATAAGGTACTAGAAAAGGCACTATTATCACAACTATGTTCTTTTTTAGAAAGAAATAGTATCTGTGAGGATTTCTAGTCAGGATTTAGGCCATACCATAGTACTGAGACTGCTCTCATTGGAGTTAGGTTGACCATATTTTAGTTTTCAAATAAGAAAAAAAACACGTCTGCAACACATTTCAAGATGTTTTTAAAGTTGTTTTGTGTACACAGAAGCCCCTGCTATATTGAAGATTTTGGGGGAAAAAATGCGATATCTTGTTAAATAATGCGATACGATATTGCTTTAAGTGTGTAAAATCTATTTAAATTATATTTAAAACTATTTAAAAACTGAAAATGACAAAACCAATATATATGTTTCACATTCTTTCTAGGAAAAGAAAGCATCACTATAACTTGGCCATCAGTGTTATAGTATTAAAGTAAGAAATAAAGATCTTTCGAAACTCCATAATCAAATGTAAAACTAAAACAAAATAGTCTTCACATTAATTAAATATACATTTTCATGAAGGCAGGAAAACACCAAGCTGATGGTTGGCCAATTCTGATTGGCTGTTAAGTTACTGCCACCTGCTGGTTCAGACAGGCATTTCATCTTACACAGGCGCAGATCCGATATGCTACTTGGCTGTTGGCTATGGAGCGTTGGTTTGGTGTGTCAGGGCAACTTTGGACACAGATGGTGCCAAGGTAATCCAACCCCGCAGTCTGCTTTCATTGCCACTAGTTCATTGGCATCGGCTTGGTGTGTTCCTGACTTTAGATTCATAATAAACTAAAGTTACAAAAGACAATTGCATTGAGTGATTTTCTCTTTTTCTTTTGTTGTTTGAAAGACAGAAGCAGGTTTACTGAAGCAGGCTGCTGTCACCTTTAAGACCTAATCACAGATTTCTATTGACACGCATCCAATATCTTTCCCAATTGTTTCATTTAAGACATAACAGACTGTGTTTACATGAATACTCATGAAGACAGACATTTTGACAAAACATTTGAATATAATAAGGCGTGAAAAAGAACTTTAGGTATCACGCGCTTTCAGAGAGGCGGTTTATGCGCACACGTCAGGTGTGTGTCAGACATCAGACATTTTTGCAGTCTCGCGATTGTAGAAAGCAAAAGGTGAATCCTGGACATTTTGGGCACATTTCCTGGCCGGATGCATTTTTTTAGGTCCAAAAAGAGGACATGTCTGGGAAAAAGAGGACGTATGTCACCCTATTAGTGTAAGAAAAGAGGGAAAAGCGTAGTGCCAGACCACAGTCCAAACCAATGATTATACAGTTTCTGGTGGTGCGTAGATCAAAAAGATAAATCCAAGATCAAAAAGATGAAAGATCCGCACACAAAAATGAAGTCAAACAAGCATTGTTTGTCCAGAGGCCATAAAAAATTGCAAAAAAGACTTTTTGCACTTTTGATGGCCTCTGGACAGTAATTTTTTTGGAGCTTTTTTGACTTCATTCTCATCATGGATCTTTATCTTTTTCATCCTATTCGAGTTACAAATAATTTGATCCTATCATCAGATCGTGGTTGTATCTCTCTATTAGTGTTACTGGATCTTAGTGCTGCATTCGACACTATTGATCACACGATGTTGCCATTAGTGGAATTGCATTGTCATGGTTCAAATCATACTTATCTGACTGTTATCAGTTTGTAGTAGTAAACGAAGAGATGTCATATTGATCACAAGTTCAATATGGAGTACCACAAGGCTCAGTACTAGGACCATTGATTTTCACTCTGTACATGCTACCCTTGGGAGATATCATTAGGAAGCATATCATTAGCCTCCTTTCCTTTCCCTATAAAACACTATCAAAAGGATTCCAATTTGCATGGATCCGTGGAAATGACTACTTTTTCTGTATCATGTGGGCCAGACAAGTAATATCAATTTGTAAGAAAGACTAAGCATCTGGGCACATACACATTCATACACATGAGCATACCTATAGTCTAAACACATAAATGAACTGCAAGAATGCATTAAAAGTCTTCTGTTTTCAGTTAAAAGGTGTTCCAGGACCCCTTTACCTCCCCAAACACCACCTTCATCTTAGGTACCTTGCCCTATGTAATCCTATATTTATTTACAGTGGGGGTATATCAGAGCTTGAGTTAAAGCTGCTTCATTGAGCCCCTCATCAGTGGACAGCAAACCAAATAAGTTAACCTGATATCTTAAAGACTATGTGGGCAAACAAACTTATTAAATTTATTTTCATACAAATTCCATAGAAAGCATGTAGTTACATTTTACCATAGTAGTGAGGTGCTATGTGCATAGTTTAAACTGTTATGCATGATACTATGGAAAAACAATGGTTAATTTTAATAAAACTCAGACAGCCAAAATACTTAAATTTGACCATATAAAAATGAGGTTGTTACAATTTCTACAGATGTTACTGTTTTTGTTAATGAACATAAATGTATTCATTTATCTGTATCCTAACTCAAGCTACTACCACTGACAACTCAAGCTAATGTCAATTGTGCATTTCAAGAGACAAAACATGTAATATTATTATTTTGTGCCAAAAATTTCATGACTAGAAAAACAATCACCTGTTTGAACATGCAGAATCTAAGAAACTAATTTTTATATTAAGATATTTATTTTGTTAAGGAAAAAAATAATTCAGTGTTTGTCATGTTGGCAATAAAGAGTAGTTTAAAACCATAATTAATGGTCTGGGGCCGTATTCACAAAACATTTTATCTTACCATTAAGAGTTCTCCTAAATAGCAGTAAAAGTTCTTAGCTAAGAGTTTTCTCTTAAAAACCTATTCACAAATCTGCTGAGACAAACTTTTACTAAGGAATAGACTGAAGACTTAAGCTAAGAGTAAGGGCGGGGTTGACCTCGTTGCTATGGACAATACACACAGTGATTGGCTGATGGGGGAGGAGTCAACGATTTAATCATAGAAATATTATAGAATGAGGTGTCATGTTTCCATATTAAAATAAAGGTTTTAAAATACAAATGTTGCCCTATTCAATTAAATATTATTTTTAATAAAAATGTTGCCATAGTCAAAATAATATTTTGCCATATTGTTGGCATAAAGGTGTCACTAATTAAACTATACAGTTAATTGTGGACTGCCTCTTGGATGTCTCCATCTCAAGAGAATGCAGAATTCAAGCGACAAATTACGTTTTATAAACAAAGTTTGGGAGGAACACATTCAAACGGTCTTGCTAATCATCTCGAGAGGAGGAATATGTACAGAAGAGAGCCGACTCGCCTATAGTTACTTCGACAGTTTTCTGTATCCCTCCGCCAACCCTGCTCGTCACTCTCAGCTGGGGATACGGGAGAACTTTGGGTTTGGGCTAAATTCCAATCTCAGAGCCCTTGATCCCCTTGGACAGCACACCAAATACGCTTAGTGTATATAATATATTATATTTTACTCTATTCAATTACTTGTAAGTGTGAACTCATGAAAACCATTGCCACAGGTAATCGGACAATATTTATTTATTTGTTAAAGATTTATTTTTGGCGTCTTATTGTAGATTCAAATCTATAAATCAAAATGTATTGCATTTATGAAGAAAAGGTTCAGCACCCAAGGTTCGCTATTGCCTCATGGTGTACAGCGTCTTTGGGTAGATTAGGACTGTTTGTGATTTGGTCTTAGCGACTTAAGAGTTCTCTTGACTACTCCTAACGTTTCACAGATTTAGGAGTAGTTTAGTGCTAAAATGCTTGGAAATACTCTAGAGCAAAATTTTAGGACTCCTAAAATTAGGACTGACACGCCCATATTTTTAAGAGTTTCTCCTAAATCAGCAAGTTAGGAGCTACTTTTAGCCTTAAGATGTTTTGTGAATATGGCCCCAGGGCCCATATGTATAAAGCCGCTCAGAGTAAAATTTTAGTCTTAAGTGTGTCAAAATTCTAAGAATGACGTAATTTTACTCTTATTCTTAGACTTAAGAATAAGTGTGATTCATAAAGGTTCCCAAGTGTCAAGACTAGGTCTTAGCTCCTAAATTATTTAAAAGAGCTGGAGAGGTGTCTTAACCTAGTTAAGAGTAACAAGATGGCAGCAAAGAAGAGGAGACACACGCTTTCCAATGAAAATATGATGTATTGGAGTTGTATGATGACATGGAGTTGATAAAATGATATAAACTTAATTGTCAATTCTTTTTGTAACTGACCTAATAAGAAATGTAATAACTTTAAATAAATGTAATAAATATTACTTAAACAATAATTAATATGTTTAATGCATTTTAACACATTTAAAGGTGCTGTATGCGATTTTTCAAATTTGTTGTTGAACACTTGATATTTGAAATCAGCCCAAACAAACTCACCCCTCTCTTCATTGCTCCGTGTCAGACTCACACTCCAATCCTAACCCACCCTGCTCTGATTCAGTCTTAAACCTCGGCCAGAAACATCTCATTCTCTAGGGCGTCAGTGTGCAGTAGTTTTACCTGCAAACTCTCACTGTCAGGCCTCTGTTACACAGGTAATGCGAGTGGGTGTCTGTTTATCACAGCTGATGCGAAACAAAATGCTTCACGAAAAATAAAGCGCAGATGATGAACGAATGACAAGGAAGCACAAAAGATGTACATACAGTACACAAGAGGAAATACAAACAAGAGTTTTTTTGTGAATCGCCAACAATTTTGCTTAAACCATAAAAATACGAGGAAAATATTTTTATTTTTATGTTTATATTATTTAAATGTTTTTAAATATGACATTGACTAAACATAATCAGTTTTTTAATATTTAATTGGTTCTCTCTTGTTTTTGCACGTGTAATTTCTTTGCATGACAGACTGGCCAAAAATAATTTGAAATTTCATTTCATTATCACACATGAAACAATTGACTCCAAGCACAGCTACAAGATGTGCTTACATCTTTTAACACATTTTTGAAAATATTTGAATTAAGGTTGAAGATGTCAGTTTTCATATGGCTGGACATCATATTTGGCCACTACTCTATGGCAGTTCATTGACTTTCCAACTGACCATCAAACCATGTGGCAAAAGAAAGCCAATTTTATGTTGACTGTGGGTTTTCCTGCAGTTGTTGGAGCCGTTGATGAACTCATGACACATCATTGCACTAACTGTAAATGAGGAGACGAATATCAATAGAAAAAGATTCCACACATCAACACTAATTTGTGATAATTTTGCACAATGCAAAGCTATTGCTTTTAAATAAATGTAAATATTAAAATGTTTGTGTTTTTCTTTTTATTGTTTTATATAATAACATTAAATTATTGGTGTTGTGCTGCTGTGACTTCACCCTTCCAGGCTCACTATTGGCTGATTCAGAGGTTGAGGGTGGTCATTTTGAGTTGACATCATTGTAGTCCTTAGTTCACAACACTTAAGTCAGCACTTAAGAATCCGTCTTACACTTTGCTAAAAGTTGCTTTTAGCTTCTTTATAAAAGTCTCCTACTCTTAGAAAACTCCTACTCTTTACTAAGAATTTTTCGACACATAAGTCAAAACTTAAGACTATTCTTAAGAGCATTTCTGAGAAGTTTTATACATATGGACCCAGGTTTCTAAAACATTCACTTAAATATGCTTTTAAATTTAAAAAGAAAAAAATAAAGAATTGACATTTATTATGATAATTATCGATATCGACAGATGTCAAAAATGTTATCATGTTAATTTTTTTTGGCTATATCACCCAGCCCTGTCTGTCTGTACTGTATGTGTTTGCATTTGTTTGAAAGAGAGAGTGGGAGAAGGTGAATAAAACATTATTTTGTAGGAAAATAATAGAAATGCTTTGTGATTTACATCCTATTGTTAAATTAATTTGTTTGGTCAGTGTCTTTGTGGGTTTGGTTCTTTTGCTGTTGTAGGCTGTCAGGACCTTTGAAATAACTGAAATCATTTTTTGAAGTGATATGGAACTGTAATGTAGTCAAGACCTTCCTGGAACTACTTTAGCTGTGCGTTTACTGGAAATAATTGCACATCTTAGAATGTTCATCAGCCAATCAAAATGAAGCATTCACCAGCCCCATAGTATAACTAGAGCTAAACCTTTGTAAATTCTCAATAAGAACTTTTAATAAATACATGAAAGAAATTAAGTGTAACTGGTTTTTAATAAGTGAAGACTGTAATGCTGTTTTTGGAGTTTTTTAATCAAAATTATTTCTGCTCTACATACTTGAGTTTATCCAGTCTGTAGTTTGGATGGTTGAGTTTATCAGTGAGCAGCTTGACTCCTGAATCTCCTGGGTGATTGTAGCTCAGATCCAGCTCTCTCAGGTGTGAAGGGTTTGAACTCAGAGCTGAAGACACATAACCACAGCCTTCCTCTGTCACCATACAGCCAGACAATCTACAAAGACATAGAGTCCACATGACATTGGTTTGGCAATCAGACATGACAGTCACACATTGACCTGGACCTGTGGAGTTTGTATTTGCAATGGTAACTTTCTCTAGATTCAATCTCTATTTTAGCCTTTTATTGGGTATTAATTACTTTTAATTGTTTAAAAAACTGAAGAGTTACCAGCAGTAATTTCAAATCATTATTTTTTCTTCAAATGTCATTGTTTAGAATTAAAAATATATTATTTACATTTAGACAAGAAACATTGACAGTCATACAAATAAGAATGAATGTAGGGGTCAGTGGTTGCGGCAGCGATACCACCATGCTTTTTTCTCATCAGTGTAAAAGAGATTGAAAATACTATGTCGAATTTGGTCATACATACCAGTGTTATACATAATTTGAAACTATTAAGTGTCTACTTTTATTTGTGTACACTCACAAAAATGTAGTGCTTATCATAAAATAAAGGGAAAAAAAACACCTACGCACTGCAGCTGGTATTGCCTTCGTCAGAATTGATCCTAAGTTTGGGGTAAGTTGTTTAGTGTTATAGTAATTTAGTGTTTTTTCTGATAATATAAAAATCATATGAATTTTCATACTATATTTTGCCTAGTTTTGGCTAGCTTTTTTCAGTTTATGGGAAATATTGCCTTACAATGTCTCTTACAAATATCTAAACTTATTTATAATATATTTCTCTCATTTCTGGTTAGCTTATGACACTGCGTGTGTAGCTTGTTTGTGAATATCTGCTTAGGTGTAAATATGATCTGATTTATTGCAAATATATTTTAGCCTATGGTAAAATAATGTGATACCGTCTAAACAATAAACATTATATTTTTATATAAAATGTTCAGTTTGTTTTAGCCTATGACACTGCTTATGCTAAAATACAGCCCTATGCCTAATATACAGATGTTTGTGAATACAGGTGTAAATGTTTAAATGCACTAAATACATCTAGTCTATATGGCTAATCAACAGATACTCACAGTCTACGGCCAATCAATAGATATTTGTCCATCCTATGGCCCATCCTCAACAGACATATACATAGATTGTGCGTCCATACCCACTAATTGCCTATCAGTTTACTTTGGACAATTTTTTGGAATGTGGCTGCTTCATGCTCGCTTTTACCAGCACCTCACACAAGGGCACAAATACTAATTAAGTGCACAGTATATTTTCAGATGTAACGTGTTTAGCTGTTTGTTGTTGCAATGGTAAATATAATATATATATATATAATATATATATATATATATATATACATATTACATGGGCAACATTTGACTCTCAAGTTAGGGGGGCAAGATTTTTTTTTTTTTTGTGCAGGTACAAAAACATCTTTTTGTATCTGCATCAGCAAATTATTTGCAGAAGTTTTAAGCAAACGAGTTTAAGTTTGCTTGTTGTTTATTTCTCATTTTTTATATCCACTAATTATCACTGGAATTGACACGAACGATATATGAATCAGAGTCCATCATTTTTGCGAGCAACTGTGATAAAGAAAATGCCACGTCGCAATTTAAAAAAATTTTCCATTTTAACCCATGAAAGCGAGCCAGTGATATCACACAAGAATGGCAAACTTTGCGTGAGAGTTATGCGGGTGAAGAAATCTGACTAGACAACAGTAGCGGCTTCTGGCCATAAATATACACTGTAAAAAATGACCGTGATTTTAACAGTAAAAGACTGTAAAAATGCTGGGTGAAAAACTGTTAATTGGTTTACAGAAAGTTTCCGTACTATTACGGTGAATAACTGTAATAGATCTAACGGTACATTAATGTAATTTACTGTAAATACCGTTAATTCACAGTTTTTGGAAGTGAAAAATAACAATTCATTGTAAAATTTACAGTGAAAACCGTAAATTGACATTCCCCAATTCCCTGCGTGACACTTCACATTTGATATATTTTCGTTGAAATAACTCTGTTTTCTTAGTTTTTCTCTTTTTTTTCTATCAGTTTATGTACATTAGGGTTTTATGTTACTAATGTTGTTAATTAATGTTTGCATTTTTAAAATTTCATGCATGTTACCATGATGGTGTTTAGTGTGTGTGTGAATGACACTGTGTGCACCTTCTATATTTGTATTGTCCTCTTAGCTTGTGGAAATCTGCTTGTGATGAACTTTGATTCATCATGTGCTCTCATCACCCTGTGTTGGTGACTGTCAGTGTATTATAAAGGTGATATTAGTACTTCCTTAGGTTGGTAAATTACCATTATATCAGTTATGAAATACGTATTTTACCGTAAATTTAATAGATTTTTTTCCGTTGTTACGTATTTTACGGTAATGTTCTGGCATGCTGCGGTTTTTTCCCGTAAATTTTACTGGGATTGTTTTTACAGTTGGCAGATTCTGGGTCTAAGCGCTTGAGTAGCTATGATAAACATTTAGCTTTATATTCTAATCGCTGAACCATCAGATACACTTTTGGCAGTTTCCTTCAGCCTGAGGATGGCACTCTATGATGACAGACTTTAGTACACACAACCGACAACCACGATCGAATGACCTTACTGACCTGATGCAGACACATATCTGAAGCGGACTGATATCGTCTTGGTTGAAGCGAGGTGGTACGTGAGGTGTGTTTACCGTGGAAAAATGGAAATACGCGGGCAGCCAGAAATCGGCCTCATGGCTCTCTATGAGAGGGTGCGTGCAGTTCCTTTTACACCCCAATTTACATAGGAATTGTTTGGCACACTGGAGCTGGGAATGCCTCTGCCCCTGCCCGAGTAATTCGCGCTACTTTTTATATCCTGCTCACTTTACTACTTAATAGTCTAGAAACTCTGAAAATTGACTGTGCCGAATGTTGAAACAATAATTTAATTAATTCAGTGTAGGTAGCCTTATTGTAGGGATGAATATTTGGGTGAGGCTCTGCCCCACCTGCCTATAAAGAGCCGCAGCTGCTAGAACTAAATGCATAACGTATCTCTTAGAGACAATAATATTCTCTGAGCAAAAAATAGTATGTTTCATGAATCGAGAAGTATTTTGTGTTAAACAAGTTGTTTTTTTAAATGAGGTTATGCGGTGATGTGCTATGATATCGCGGGGCAAAAGAAATATACCCGGGCCTTAACCGCTCCAAATTGTAGTGGACTGGAGCTGACGGCTCACATCAGGAGAAAAATGGGGGGGCAACTTTATCTTCCCGAGCAAAGAAGGCAGGAAGGTGTCTTGCTCTTCCCCCAGACATGGAGGGTTCACCACCCTGCTCACTCGCTTTTCATTCACGCCTGCTTGGACCTCTTTTTCTGGAGTAAAATTGTGTCTTTCTGGGTCTGGCTAACTGGAGTCTTTTGGGAAGTAGCCCAAGCCGCTCTGCCTGTTGCCACTGTGCCCACCAGTGCCTTTTGTCTCAGGCGTGACTCTGCCACCTACACAGCTTTCTCAGCCTTCCATTTCCTTCCTGTCCTCACCTCAATGCCTGCTGATGACACCTTGCAGTCCTTGGAGTCCCTGTACTGTAAGGCTTTTCTGGTGCATCCCACCATAAATTCTTCCGTGAGGCCACTAAATGGCAACTGCAGGATGTTACTCATCCCATACAGTGCAACGCTGGTAAGACTGCTTGGTAGGCCCAGCCACTTCCGAAGAAAGCCACTGATCTTCCTTTCAAGGGACTCAACTGTTGTCATTGGGACTGCATAGATCAGTAGAGGCCACAGGACTCGGGGCAGGATGGAATGCTGGTAGATCCAGTTCTTTGTTGGACTTCTGAATGGGTTGCTCCGTGATAGTTGGGATGTCAGTTCCTGAGATAGAAAAACAGAACTTGTCAACCACTTTCCCCTTCTTCAGCACAATGGACCTTGACTTGGAGGGCTTGAAACTCATCCTTGCCCAGGTGATGAGTCTCTCAAGTCCTTGTAGGATCCACCTGCTCCCTGGGACCTATGTTTTTGTGATGGTAAGATCATCCATATAGGCTCTTATAGGAGGCTGTCGTATGTGGTTAAGGACCCTCTACATTCTACCTCGGCTGACTTGTCCACCATGTGCATGGCAAGAGCAAAAAGAATAACAGAGACAGTTCAACCTGTTATTATTCCTTTCTCAATGCGATGCCAGTCTGATGTTTCTGACCCCGAAGTGACCAGCATCCTGAAATTATTGTAATAATCCAGGTTCAGGTCCTTAATCTTATTGAGAACATGATGGAGGTGTAGAGCAAGCTCGACCAGCTTGTGCAGTATGGACCCATAGGCATTGGCCAGGTCCAACTACAAGACAACTAGGTCACCTCTGTTCTCATGGGCCTCTCTGATGAGTTGTGTAACTACACCTGTGTGTTCCAAGCAGCCAGGAGCTCCAGGAATCCCCCCTTCTGCACTGAGGGTTTGATGTAGTTGTTCTTGAGGAGAAACTCTGTCTGTCTTTGTGAGACGATGCTGAAAAACACCTTCCCTTCAACACTCAATAGTGACTCAATAGTGTCTCAGGCTACGTATGTAACCATAGTTCCCTGAGAACAGAGAATGAGACTCTGCGTTTTACCGCTTTGGGGGGGACCGTCACTCGTGACAGGTGTTTGAAATGCCAAGAATCACAACACTCCAATCCTATTGGCCGGCGACAGCCTATGATGTAATTTCAGCACGAACCGTGACTTATAAAGGGAGTGCCTGAGGAAGCAGTCAACACCACTCGTCTTTGAGGGACTGTTCAGCAACCCGAAGCATGGCAGGGCAAGGCAGAGTCTTGTTCCCTGTTCTCAGGGAACTATGGTTACATACATAACCTGAGACGTTCCCTTTCGAAAGGGAACTTCAACTCTGCGCTTTACCGCTTTGGGAAACGATATACCCACGCCGCCATGCTGGAGGAGAGTGCATGCCAAACGTCCGGCAGTTCCAGAGAAAAGCCGGGAGCAACTCCCCCCAAGGCTGTCAGTGACAGAATTCCCTATGGAAAACAAACTGAACCCCAGCCACTAGAGGGGAACAAAGTCACCCTCAACGCCACCAAGGAGGCTGTACTAATCTAGCGAAAGCTAAACATAGTCTGGGCTAGCCATGTCTGATATACAGGAATCCTCCATGCTCCAAAGTGCATTCTTCAAAGAAGAGAGTAGATAAGAGCGACTGCAGAAGAGCAGTAAGCAACTCAAACCCACGCGCAGAGATGGGCAGCCTGGAGAGCAGAACTCAGCTGAGTGCTATAAACCCTCGTATTGAGGGGAGTGTAATCTACTCTTTCTAGGATCTACTCAGTGTCTGATTAAAGCACTGAAAGGCTGTGCGCTAGAAAAACCCTGGTACAGGGGAGCACAAACCATAAAACCTGACAAACAGTTGATTTTAACACAAGAACTCACCTCAAGAGGCAAGCCACTCAAAAAATGTACTCAGTAAAAGCACCTTTTACTCTCTAAGCGAGAGGAGTACAAAGACAAATTCCAGCATGACAGATAGGAGGCCTGTGAAGGCCTACCACCCGTAAACACACGCGGCGTCAGCTGGTGGCAATCATGACCCATCCATGGTGATGAGTCATATAGAAACCCACACAAAGCTGTGCCAGTATCAAACTGAAAGGAGGCCCTGGTGGGGCCTTCGACCTCCATGAACACATGATATCAGCCAGTGGTAGCTTCATGACTAAAACCAGCCAGCGGGCCAAGTACTCATGAAAACCCTTAGGTAAGAGAAGTACACACTGTGCTGCAGAACTCTACGAGAGGCCTGACCTAGGGCCTACTCATACAGAGGTGGGCATGGCCGATTGCAGCAAGAGTCAACCATGGAATGAGTCTAGATATAACCAACCCAGCTGAGCCAACACTGAGGCTACAAAGGAGGCCTGGCAAGGCCTACTACTTTTAGCACCATGTGGCGCCAGCCAGTGGTCATATACAAGACCCGAGCTCAAAAAAAGGACCAGCACTAAACCCTAAAGTTTACTGAGGGTGGCTAGCTTACACAATCTGAGCTTAGGTGTACACATTCCAACAGGCAATGTACCCAGTACACATAATATGCTATCATGGTCTAAGGAAGGCCTGAAAAGCCCGCTACCTCAAACAACATGAGCATAAGCCTGAGGCAGTGCTACGCTAAGTGAGCAAACTCCCAATTGTAAACCAGCAGTGCCCAGAAACAAGCTGTATTATGAAAGAGGCTCCAAAGAGAGCGCCAACAATCTAACAGCATATGTAAAACAGCTGCTGTGGTTATGATCGACTGGGAGCTAACAGAGATCATACTATTCTAACCAGAATAAGTCTCTCTACACTCAACCTGAGTGTGCAATCCAACAGGTGATCCACTCAGTGAAACACAAACCCTAACCGGGGAGTACAACAAAACACCACATTTATAGATAGAGGCTAATCACAGCCTACTATCACAGAAACAGGCGCTAACCTGTGGCAGCACTAGAGTAAGCTCACATATACTGAAAGTATGTAGGGCTAAAGCTTAGAACCTAAAGCAAACTCAAATGCTTTGTAATACATGCCATCCAATCAGGATAAATGCTTTCACAAAACAGATCTGAGATCTGTATTGAACCCTTGAGACTGAAAGCTCAAAACATTTAGCACCGTATGCTCAAACTTGAATATAATTCAAGGGGCTCATGTGAAGACATTATAAGCATGACAAAAGTTCTAAACAGTGGGGCCTAGCAGCGTTGCATAACTTATCTCCTCAAAGATAAGGGCCTACCACCTGGGACAAACAGCACCAGGAAGGCTAATAACAGCCTATAACTTTAGCTGTTAACCTCAGCCATAGCACCTACATTTTCACATCGAAGGGGAAATGGGCATACGGCCACCAACTCCCTCAGGAGGAGACCAGAACTAGGAACTATACAACCTCACAGGGATTGTAATAATAAGAGTGTTGTAATAAACAAACACCTAAACCTAGCTCTAGCCTTGCTGCTAGCTAAGGCCTACTGGGCCAAGCAAAGCTTGGGCTTCATTTGAATCCTTCAAATATGAGGAGAAAATGAAGCACTGCAAGCAAACAGTGTCAGGCGGCCGATTAGCCGTCCTGCACAAAAAATAACTGAAGTGAAGAGTGCTAAAAGTATTAGCTGAGAAGCTACTATAACAAAGGAGGCTACAAAATAGCAGCTATAAAGCGGCCTGCATATTTTGAAAACTAGCTAACTAATGCTACAGTTATTTTGCCCAAAAGAACCCCATCTAACTTTACTGACTACATGCTCAGGAAAGCTATACAGGAAAAACAAGGTCTACACTTTTATAAACATAAAATATAGACCCAGTTTACCTTCCTGCGGCTCGTAGAACGAAGATTTTCCCTCCTTATTTAGTGCATGAAGAAGAATGAAATCAAAAGTTCTTTTAAGCCTAAAAGCACTTTCACTATCAAGCCAGAAGGTGGCCTTTAGAAAAGATATTATCAAAAGGCCAGCCGACAGCCTAACTGTAAAAGCACCTGAGATCTTGCATGCTCAGAAAACTATACAGGAAAACAAGGTCTTTTTTAAAAAAACATAAAATAGACCCTTATATTCCGCAGCTAAAGACAGAAGATCCTACTACTCTTTTTTACATAAAAAGGATAGAATCTAGGGTTCTTTTAAGCCTAAAGATCCTCTCCTTATCAAACCGAAAAAGCGGGCTGACAGAAATAATTACTATGGGCCCAGCCATTAGTCTGACCATAAGAAGTATCTGAGCATGATATAAAATACAGGTATATATATATATACATGCATATAAATACGCACATACTACATATGTATATATATACACACACACACACACACACACTTGCTTCTTCCTCCTCCTGTCTGTCTGGCTCAGATCCAAATCTGAACAGCTAGGGGGTTTTCCATGCCCTCCCAATCTCAAACGTGGAGATCAGGAGAGAATGGAAAGTCTACGGGAGCTGCAACATTCACGGACAGAAAGGACCGGTTGTCGAGTCGTCCGCTCGCAGCCCCTTTCTTAACGCACTCTCACGGCAGCTGCAGCCAGCCAAAAAGTGTGTCTCAAAAACACAGCAGCTCCACATACCCAGCAGCCAGAGGAGTGCTTGCTACCGGACACGGTGACGTCAAACACGGACGTCGCCATCATCCAGCCACTCATTCTCGCCAGCCGCGGGGAAGCCGAGAGAGAATATAATTCTCTCAAAC
Organism: Culter alburnus; assembly: GCA_028476615.1. Lineage (NCBI taxonomy): Eukaryota > Metazoa > Chordata > Actinopteri > Cypriniformes > Xenocyprididae > Culter > Culter alburnus. The sequence goes on from JAOTNS010000035.1 coordinate 33,053, forward strand.
TTCCCAGCGAGCTCACCTCCAAGCCCTAGATTGCAGCTGCCGTATTGCCTCAGCACACACAGGGCTAGAATCACCAGGCACAGATGTAGACACTTCCTCCCTCGGGAAGAGTATCAAACGAGAACGGAGCGTCCCGATAGGAGAAACGCTCACAGTGAACAACAGACAAACACACCCCGTGCCCTCAAGCCCCATCTATGTGTTCGCTCCTCTCCAGACACGTGTAAATCAAGTGTCAAACCCCTGGGACATGGATGAACACATTCTCCTGAATGTCTGTAAGACATAAATGGAGTAATTCCTTACCGGTGTTATGAAACAATGGCATGAACAAGACAGTCCCGAAAAGACGAGAAGATGTTGACTGCTTCCTCAGGTGCTCCCTTTATACATCACGGTTCGCGCAGAAATGACGTCATAGGCTGTCGCCGGCCAATAGGATTAGAATGTAGTGATTCTTGGAATTTCGAACACCTGTCACGAGTGACGGTCCCCCCAAAAGCGGTGAAACACAGAGTTGAAGTTCTCTTTCAAAAGGGAACTATATATATAATATGATATAATAGTGTTATCAGCATAAGTGCATAAACAAAATATTTTACAGATGTAACTGTACATCATCTTAATGCAAAATGTATATGTACCTCTATGACATTACAGAAAAAAGTGTTGTCTTTGTTGTGCATGGTTATAATATACAGCTCATGAATTTTCAGACTATATTTTTTACCTTGTTTCTTTTGACAGCTTATGGGAAATATTGCCTTACAATGTCACTACTTGACACTTGCATATAATCAGATAGAGTAAAGGTTATGTACATTTAACAAGCTGTCCAGGGGTAGGGCTCCGAGCTTGGAATTTGGCCCAAACCCAGAGTACTGTCCCCGTCTATCCCAGGCTGGGAAAGGAATAGTTAGGAGTGAATAGATAGGTAAGTACTAAAAGTAAGCACTGAATAAAAACTCTGATGAAAATAAAGATTCTGATGAACTTAAATGCATCTGATCAGCCATTGTGTTCAACAAATCAACAGATATGTTGCCTTTGACAGTTTTCAGAGTGCATATACAAATCCACCCTGGAGCATTTGCTAAGTATATTTTGCCAAATCAGATGGGGCCCCTTGATTCCCTGAGACCTTTTTTTTTTATTATTAACTTATTGCAAATAAATAAATATTTGAACTTAAACCTCATTATCTCCAGCTGACAGTTTAGACTCTTCAGTCCATCAGAAAGAAGCTTCACTCCAGAATCCTGCAGTCATTGTTACTCAGGTCCAGCTCTCTCAGGACAGAGTTGAGGATTGTAGAGCTGAAGATAAACTTTCACAGGACTGAGCAGTGAGATTACAGCACTGTAGCCTGTGTGATTAATAAAAGCAGCGAGATTACAGCACTGTAGCCTGTGTGATTAATAAAACAAATGCTTATTTAGCAGCATTTATAATCTAGAGCTTGATATATCATTTGACTGATGTAAGCAAAGCTGAAACCATTTTCTCTTCATAAAACATCAAAACAGTATTTATACTGTATTTATTATAACAGTATAGTCCAACAAGGCATCCATGTAAAATGAAGGCCCAATTACAAAAAAACAAAAAAAAAACAAAATAACAACAAAAAAAAAAAACTAAAAGTGTATATAAATTAATGCAAAGAAGATCCTTACAGTGCTCTTCTGGTGTTTTTAATCACAGGCAGCAGTCTCATAAGTGCTTCATCAGATCTTCTGTACTTCTGCAGTTCAAACATCTCTTGAGTCTCTTCTGACATGAGGAGCACAAACACCAGACCAGACCACTGAGCACAAGAGAGATTCTGTGTTGAAAGATTTCCTGAGCTAAGATTTTCTGGATTTCTTTCACAAAGTCATCTTTCAGCTCACTCAGACAGTGGAAGAGATTGATGGTTCTTTCCACTGATTTCTCTGTTTCTATTGTCTGTTTGACATAGTCAACAGTGTCTTTAACATTCTCTGTTTTCAGTTTCAGTTTTGGCAGTAGTTCCTTCAGGTCACTCTGATTAGACTCCAGTGAGAGACCCAGAAGAAACCGGAGGAAAAGGTCCAGGTGTCCGTTCTCGCTTTGTAAAGCCTTGTTGATTGCAGCCTTGAAGTTTGAACAGTGGCTTTTTGGAGAAATTCCATTTCAGGTTTTCTCTCCAGGATTCAAGAAATGGGTTAGTTTCTTGTCTTTGTCATTAAAAAACATAAAGAGCAGCAAGGAATTCCTGTACACTGAGATGTATGAAGCTGTACACATTTCTTGTTGAAACCTTTTCCTCCTGAAACAGTCGAGTGCATAAACCAGAGTACACAGATCCTTCACTGACATCTAGTCACATTCCTCAAGATCTTCTTTGTAGAAATTAGGTTTTCCTTTCTCCAGCTGTTGAAAGGCCGTTTCCCAAGCTTCAGAATAATCTTATCAAAAGACCTTGCATTGGCTTTAGATTTAGGGTCACAGTATTTTTTTTCCATCTGTTGCTGCTGAGAAATTAAAAAGTTTGTGTACAACTCTGTGAGAGTTGTGGGTTTTGTCATTGCTCTCTGTAGCCAGTAGAGGCTGAAGAACAGTAAGAGTGATCAGCAGAAGACAGGGATATGCACATGATGTGCAGACTCCTAAATTTTCTGATGTGATGGATAATGTTTCAGAAACCTCAGGACTGTTTTTGATGAAATATTGCTCTTTCTGTTTATTGTTGAATCCACGCACTTCAGTCACCTGATCAATGTAGTCACGGGGTATCAGGCTGGCTGCTGCTGGTCTGGATGTGATCCAGATGAGAGCAGAGGGAACCAGATGTTTCTTGATAAGGTTTATTATTATCTTACTCACTGTTGTTTTTTATTTACACTTGTAAATATCTCTTTCTTTAAAGCTAAAGGTAAGCGACATTCATCCAACCCATCAAAGATGAACATAACTTTACTGTCACCTTCAGGAAGAGAGGGCAATTCTTCAGGACTACTAAAGAAGTATTTAAGCAGTCCCATGAGACTGTACTCTTCTTTAATCAAATTTAATTTACGAAATGGAAGTGGAAATATGAAGACTAGATCCTGATTTTCTGTTCCTTTAGCCCAATCAAAGATGAATATTGACAGAGACAGTTTTTCCCACTCCTGCGATCCCCACTGTCAGCACCTTTCTGTTTCGTTGACCTGTGTCACACTGGACTTTAAACATGTCATTACACTCAATTGGCTTCTCCTTGGCAGTCAATTTGTTGTGATTTGATTCGATCTGTATCACCTCATGGTCGTTCACTCTTCCTCCAGTCTCATTCTCCACAACATATAAATCGGTGTAAATATTGTTCAGGTATTCCCGATGGACCCGTCTGTGAATACCAACCAATATCTCTCGTAGTCCTGTTTTAATTTGTTCTTCAGTCTGCGGCTGGTCTCTGTGTAATCATGGGGAGTAGCTTGACTGTCATCTGCAGCTGAGCCTTTAAGAAAGAGGGAGAAAAAACAGCAAAGACTAAGTGATTTTGCTTTTCATAAATTCATGCATCTACTATATTCAAATTAATCTACCAGCAATAGTATTTACATGCACATCTTATATGTACTTGTATAAGATCTGGGCCTGTAATTGTTGCTTGCTGTTAAAATTTCTCTTGTTTCCATGTACGGGCAGTGATTGCTATTTACCACATATCTCTTTTGAATGACCTCCAACAGCGGCAGATGTCTTTATGCTGCCTTCAGCCTGACCTGTTAGTGAGAGAGAGAGAGTATCACACACTGGGAAAGTCAAACCATCACACTGGTAAACAGTCAATCACGTTACAGTCACAGAGAATTAAACGTTACCTTGCTTGTGACTGTTCTCCAGCTGCACAGCTAGATTATTCTGTTTCATCTTCCTTAGGATCTCCACCGTGATCTTCACAGCTTCTTCTTGTCCAAAACATGCCACCATCTTATCCACAGTTTTTAACCTATCTGCATTCTCCATATCAGAATTTGATATATGCTCATGATTCTTTAAGTGCCACTGAAAGGTCTTCAGTTCAGCTTCTAGCAGTTCATTCAGTGATTTCTCAAGCAGCTCTTCAACAGGCGCCATCTCCCTTCACCGATTCACAGCTGAAGGATGAAAAGAAAATTCTTAGTAAAAAGTAGGACTTTTCTAAAAGTAAATCTAATAATTATTCTTAAGTGTTACAAGAGTTGATGTCAACTCAAAATGGTCACCCATTTCACCCATTTCACACTGGGTGTATTACAATCTCTATCAGAATTATATTCGTATAGACTGTCAACAGTGATATGGTATAGCTAAAAGTGGTCCAGACCAACCTTACAAACAAATTACTTACAAAAGGTACAGGTGGGGGAAGTCACGTAACCAAGAGCAAGATGGCTGCTTGAGTTTTCGGCTCCGCTCTTATATTAATTTATTTAGCATTTTTTCCTCCGAATCTTTCGTTCTAATTAACTTTACGGACTTTCAATCAGTCTGATTCCACTTCGGACAAATCCAAAGAAAAAGACAAAAAGAAGACCACTTATCCCTCGCCGCTACTAGAAGCTAATGCCAATGCAACAGAGGCCCATTCTGAAATGGCTAGACCTGCCCGCAGACTCTCTCAGCCTGGATATCGAGCGGGCCCACAGATCTCCTTCTTTTGCACCTAGCAATACGAATTCACCCCCGAGGAGTGTTCTGGTTTGCTTTTTGCGGTTTACAGAAAAAAAAGAGACTGTTCTGAGGGCAGCGTTGAAGAAGACAATTACCCACGAAGGCGCAGAGCTTCGGTTTTACTCAGACTTATCCTCCAGTGTCCTGCAGAAACGTTGCAAGTTCACCTGAGCTGTCAAGCTCAGATGCTTGCACTTGGGGAAGATTTGCTTGTTCAATGACCTTTTCTTTTTTATTATTACTTATTTATTTTATTTAGACGACTACTGTATATTGTTGTTTCTGATATTCGTTATCCAGAGTAATTTTCTTTTTTTGGAAGGGGATTTAAATGTTGTAGGCTCATATGGTTGCTATACTTTTTTTCTCATTAGGCTCAGTCATTTTAATTACGTATTCTATTTTATAGTTTTGTGGGAGCGAGTCTTGAGGGGGCTATTTTTCTCAGTGGCATTAGTATGATGACATGTTTATTTACATACATCATCTCATTATGTGGCTTTTTTGATGTTCTTTGTGCCCTATCGTTTGGGGATGGGGCCTGGGGGGGCGGACTTTTCTGGGGTAATTCAGTGGTACTGTTCTGTTCAAATTTGGTGTCTTTGTGCAAGATTTACGTTTTTCAGCTCATCAGCATCTTAGCATTTTGTTTTTGTTTGCATGCATGATATTGTCAAGTTAGTAACTTGGAATGTGAAGGTATCGGCCACGTTATAAGAGGGAAAAAAATTGACATTTCTCAAAAGGAGCGTGTATCCATTGCTCTTTTGCAGGAAACCCACTTATCGGATAATGAACATTGCAAGCTTAAAAGAGACTGGGTGGGGCAGATTTATTACTCTTCTTTTACGTCAAATAGTAGAGGGGTAGCAACTTTAATTCACAAGAACATCCCATTCAGTCTGGATTATGTAGAATCTGACTCTGAGGGGAAAATTTTATTAATCTCTGGCTATATTTTTGGAGTACATCTCACTATTGGAAATGTATATGCCCTAAATATTGACTGCCCCAGTTTATATCTCAGACAGTTTTGCAGTTTAACCGGTTTTGCGGAAACCTGGGGTTCTTGGGTTGTGAATTTAATTGTATAGTTGATAATAATTTGGATAAATCCACCCCACAGACCATGACAGGCCACAAATCCTCCCATATTTGTGCAATGTCTGTAAAGATTTAGGCCTAGCAGATATTTGAAGGGAGCTACACCCAAAAGACAGAAATTATACATTCTATTCTCACCCTCATAATTCTTATTCCAGGTTGGATATTTTTTGCACCATCCGAGTGCATTCACCAAGTGAAATTAAATGCCTGACTCTTGGTCCTCTGCTGTTATCAGCCTAATTTTGAAAAAGAAAAAGATCCTTTGGATTGCTCCTCCTATCTCCCCATCAGTTTTTTTGAATGTAGATTACAAAATCGTGGCTAAAGCAATGTCTCAATGCCTTGAATCCATCCTTCCTTTTATCGTTTCACCAGATCAGACCAGGTTTCTAAAATCTAGATATGGCTCTGACAACATTCGTAGATTACTGAATATTCTAGATTATGTACATATGACCAAAGATCCCACATTAATTGTTTCACTTGATGCCAAAAAGACGTTCGATAGGGTGGAAAGGCCTTTCCTTTTCGCCGTATTAGAGAAGATAAATTAGGGCAAAATTTGATTAATTTAATTAAACTTTTATATTCCCAGCCTATGGCGGTGGTTAATACAAACCGGCTAATGTCTAGTAGATTTCCTGTTGGCAGAGGATGCCGCCAGGGCTGTCCACTCTCACCCCTTTTATTTTCTTTGGTCATTGAACCTCTGGCTGTGGCAATGAGGGCCAATACAAGTATACAGGGTATTAGAATTGGTTTAGATGAGCATCATATCTCTCTATATGCTGACAATGTGACTACTGTTGACACAATCCTTTCGATTATTGGAGAATATAGTACATTTTCCGGGTATAAGATCAATCTAAATAAATCTCAGGCCTTATACTTCTGTGCTCCCTTCGAAGCTGCTTTGGATTGTCTATTTTGTTTAGCTCCCTCAGGTTTTCAATATTTGGGAATAAATATCACACCCAATTTATGTGATTTATTCAAAGCTAATTACACCCCATTAGTTACCAAAATCTGTCAGGACTTGACCGATTGGTCAAATCTCCCCATTTCATTTCTGTGCAAGATTAACATAATTAGGATGAACATCCCTACCCAGGTAAAACTTTTTATTGCAAAGTCTGCCCTGTTATTTGACTGCTGCTTTCTTTAAAAAGTTAAATTCCATTACATCAAAATTAATCTAGAATAAAAAAAAAGCCTAGACTCAAATTTTCTATCTTACTGAAACCCAGAGAATTAGGAGGGGTTGCACTCCCTAACTTCCAGTTATATTTTTGGTCTGCCCAGATTAAAAATATGATAAATTGGTTTCTAAATATAACGTATTCTCGGTGGGCAGGGATTGAGACATTGAGATGTTCCACAAATTTGTTGTGTACCCTACCATTACAGTGTACATAAAAATCGAATCAGTGTCCAATATTTTCATGGTATCAAACACTCTCCTGGCTTGGAAAGATATTTTGAAGTATTTGAATATTCCATGAATTCTATCTTTGAAGTCTCCTATTTTGCTCAACCCTGACTTACCCCCTGCTATTCAGAACATTGGTCTTCGATCATGGAGACTGAGAGGAATTCAGGAGCTGGACCACCTTGACAAGGGCAGCTTGAAACCATTTCAGGTGTTAAAACAAGAATTTAATCTACCCAATAATGATTTCTACAAATTTCTGCAATTACAAGATTTCTGGAATCACATCTAAAGGACAAGAGAATACGCTTGGATCTTTCTGACATAGAAAAACAATTGTACTCTTCATTTTCTCTCAAAAGGAAGATCTCTGTTTTTTATACTATGCTATATAATGTTGGCTCCTCCTCCTTTGACCCTCTGAAACTGGTATAGGAAAAAGACTTTGGAACAAATTTCAGGTGTTTAAAACAAGAATTTAATCTACCCAATAATGATTTCTACAATTTCTGCAATTACAAGATTTTTGGAATCACATCTAAAGGACAAGAGAATACGCTTGGATCTTTCTGACATAGAAAAACAATTGTACTCTTCATTTTCTCTCAAAAGGAAGATCTCTGTTTTTTACTATGCTATATATGTTGGCTCCTCCCCTTTGACCCTCTGAAACTGGTATAGGAAAAAGACTTTGGAACAAATCTCAGTGACAAGGACTGGCTTTTGGCATGCTCCGACGTCCATTATAGAGGCGCATTAATATTGAGTCATGAGAAAAATTTTAAGTTAATTTACAGAACTTATTTAACACCAGTTCGCCTCCACAATTTTTTTCCTAAAGTTTCTCAATTGTGTTTCAAGTGTAAGTCTAATATTGTTCATGTATTTTGGGACTGTGACATGATCAAGACTTACTGGAAAGAGATACATAAAGTTGTACAGAGGATCATTGGTGTTACATGTGCACTCTGTTTTGGACTTGTTGTTGTTCCATTTCCTGCCACTAGTTAATCACCATGGTTACTGATCACATTCATCATCACATTCAGCTGTGTCCAATCACCCCATTCTATTCCTGTGTATATAAGCCCTGTGTTTCCTGTCTAGTATTGTCCAGTATCGTTCATGTACAGTGTGGTTATCTTCCTGTTGTACCTGTTTGTAGATTTCGCTCCTTGTGGATTATTAAAGAAAGTTATTAGTGGTTCAATGGATCACAAAACTCACAGTTCGGATCACATCACAGTTATGAAGTCACCGATCGGATAATTTTTCTGTCAGCACAAAAAAAAAAAAAAAAATCATTAGGGGTTGGGGGTAACTTAACTTTGCATTTATTACTTAGCCCACTTTATTTACTCTGATACCACAGCAGAAACTACTAGCCTAACTAATACATCATTAAACACAAGTGAACAGACTGTAAAAAGAAAAAAAATACTGTACACCACCATTACAAGCATAGATAAATACAAATAAAGTTACAAGTAAAGTATAAGTTCTAACTGTAGTATTTGTGTACAGAAATGTAATAATTAAATATAAAATAAAACTGTTCACTGTGTAAATGTAATATAGATTAATCTTTGTTAAAACTGTGTTTTGCAGTTTGATTTACATGACAGACAACAACAGGTATTTATAGGTTGCTGCCACTTTAAGAGTAAGACCCATGCATGCTTACATCTAATAGATACATATCCAGCAGGTGGCGGCAATGTTGCATGGACTGGTTATGACACTGTGCTCTCACGTGAATCTCGTGTGAGTTTGAAAGCGAGATTACCTCATGAGTGATGGTGTGTTATGGTTTGTGCCACAACTAATACCTTTAATCTCTGTTTTACAGGTAGGCTGGTGTGAAATGTGTGAGACTTGTGTATGAAGCTGTGTGTTCTATTGACGTGCTATGCGTTGATTGAATTTGCATTGTGTTTAAATGTTCATGATAACACAAATGTTATTTAGAAAAATCTAGAACAGAGATATTGTTACAATTATTTCACGCTGAAATGAGGATATTTGCATGTTTAAAAAGCAATGTTTGGCATGTTTATGCTGTGTTCTCGTGTGAATCTCTCGTGAGTTTGAAAGCGAGATTACCTCATGAGTGATGGTGTGTTATGGTTTGCGCCGCAACTAATACCTTTAATCGCTGTTTTACAGAATGAATTCACTTTAAATGTGCAACCACCCTTGTGATTTATTCACTGCACATTGGGAAGGGTTTCATATTTTGGCGAGCCAGCCAGGAGCTCTGATCTTGTGCCAGTCTGTAAACATCTAAAATGCTATGAGCCAGTTGGGGGTTTTGAAAACAAAACACAACGTGTTCTCAGACTGGTGGGAAAAACGCTGGATAGTATTGAAGAAACAGAGGATAAAGAGGCATTTCTTCAGTGTCTGGAGGATCTGTTGTCGCTAATAGACTCTCTGATACAGTCAACCGAAGCTGCATCGAACGGTACACCCAGATGAGCCTAATGAGTTGGACATGTTAAAGGAGAAGTATTCCAGACTGCAGATGGAACAAGCTCAAGCCTGTCAGACACTTGAGGAGGAGATTGTCACAATGGAACAACGGCTGAGGGAGGAGACTAGAGCTATCACAGTTACACTGCGCTGCCTGAGGTGACTCTAAGGAGAATGTTTCGGATCTGTGAACAAATTGGGGAAGCAGGACAGCGAGAGAAACTGTCCTACACCAGCCTCATGAACCACATGGAGTCCGGACTGCGAAAGGGTCATTCAGAGGCAGAAATCATTTAAGCTGTGGCACGCACGGTGTGCCCAGGCCTCCATTTAAGAGACATGCTTGAAATAAAATGAGATCTCACTCTTTCAACCTTGAAAACAATTTTGAGGGGGCATTTCAAAGTTGATCCACCATCTGACCTGTTACAAAAATTTCACAGGACCCAAAAGGATCAGCCCAGAACTTTCTATTTCAGAAGAATTGAGTTCAGAGAAAAGTTACTGTGGAAATTGAGTGAGGAAGATGAAGGTGAGCAGTTTAGCCCAAAATTAATTCAAAGAAAATTCCTTCACTCTATAGAGACCGGACTGCTAAGTGAAGCTGTGAAGCTGTAGCTCAAGCCTTACCTGAGCAACCCTAGAATCAAAGATGAAGAGCTGATAGAGTGAGTGAATGAAGCTGCAAACCTAGAACAAGAGAGACAACAAAAGCTGAAAAGGACTGTAATGAGCAAATCACCAAGACTAAGTGAATTACAAACCAGTATATGTCCGTTTGAGCCTCAGCTACATTCCCAAGGTTGTGTGGAGCCGAAAAGAGATGACAGAGCATCTGTAATTAAAGGTGACTCTGCCAACATCAGCAAAAAAAGTTAAGGTAAACGGGATGGGGCAGACTCAAACCCCAGCCAACTGATTGAACAGCTCAGATCAGAAGTCCTAGAAATGAAAAAGATGGTGAATGAGAAAATGGAGACAGCTAAGCTGTGAGAAAGAACAGACAGGGTAACAACAGTAAATGCCAACAGACGGCGAGGATGCAGAGCCTGTCAGGAAGCTCAAGTTGGTGAGCAGTGCGAACATTGCTTTCGTTGTGGACAGGAGGGACACCTTTCCAGGGGTTGTCGGCGACCCAGAGAACAGCAGGGAAATTGGAGAGAGTTGCTGCGGCGGGACCCTCAGTAGCCCATGAAATAGAGTCCCCCCTCGATAACTCAAAGCATACTGTGATGCTGAATGACTTGAAAAAGACGGTTAATGACATTTCTCTTTAACAAAATGTGAAACTGATAAACCTCATCGGCAGAAAATGCCTGGTTCACTGTTTGCTGGAGGGAGTTCCTGTGGATGTTTTGTGGGATACAGGTGCACAGGCAAGTGTTATCAATGAGGAATGGAGAAAAAAATATGTACCTCATCAAATGGTGAGACCTCTCCACAAACTGCTGGAGTCCGGTACCCTGGTTGGGTTAGCTGTAAACCAGACTGTCATGCCATTCCTAGGCTGGATTGAAGCGGAGTTCAGTTTAGGCCAAGACTCAAGTGCTACCCCACCATTACTGGTTCCAAATTTAGTTTCCACTGACCCACATGTAACAGAACAGCCTATCATTGGTTTTAACATAATTTAACTTGGATTTTATGTTCATCACGGAATCCTGGATAAAGGTTGGTGATCTAACTCCCTTTTCTGAACTGATCCCTGCTGACTGTACTTTTTGTAACTCTCCTCGTCCAAGTGGACGCGGGGGCGGCATAGTAACTATTTTAAAGAACTCTCTCTCTGCACGCTGTTGACTGGTCCCTGGAACGGCCTTTTCCAGTTTTGAAGCTCAGTTTCTTCATTTGGACTGTTATGGTCCTGTATGTCTAGTGGTGATTTATCGTCCTCCGCACTCCACTAAGGATTTATACAGCATTTCACTGAACTGATCGGCAATATTGCCGCAAATTACGACCGCTTTCTATTGGTGGGTGACTTTAATATTCATGTCTACTGTCCGTCTAACCCCTTATCACATGAGTTTCTTAATATTATCAATGCTTTTAATCTTTCCCAATGGATCAGTGACTCTACACATATTTTGGGTCATACATTGGATCTTGTACTATCATATGGGTTTGATGTGACTGATGTCGTGCTCTCAGATTTTATGATCTCTGACCATAAGCCTATATTATTCACACTATTCCTTCCAGAGCTCTCTCATTTTCTAGTATAACTGTAAGTCTTTCTCGTTTCTACTCTCCTCAGTTTAGCACAAATTTCAACTTGTGTTTTGCTGAATGTTGCTCACAATTGAACTTGGATCAACCATTATCTGACTTGGATGCTGATCAACATCTGAGCCTACTGAACTCTGCTTGGCTTAAGGCAGCAAATGCAACTGCCCCCCTTAAGCCTCACAAACAGAAAACTAAATCTGCACTGTGGCAAAACTCTGATACCCGTCTCTTAAGACAAAACTGTAGGAAGGCAGAACGTAAATGGAAACAAGACAGGCTGCATATCTTTCTTCAAATGTTCAGAGACTCTCTTACATCTTACCAGACTGCAGCTAAGTCTGCAAAAGCTGCATACTTCTCTAACCTAATTGAAACTAATCACTCTAAACCTAAGGTTTTGTTTTCAATTATTCAATCTGTTACCACTACTTACTTTTGTACTTTAGATACTTTAGTGACAAAATTACAAACTTAAGACTTGGTGTCTGTCCCACCTTAACGTTAGGCAATTCTCCAATCATGTCACCTGCCTCTGCATTTCTGGATGCTTTTGAACCCATCAATCTCCAGGAATTGAAGGAGGTGATTGACAATCTTAAACATTCATTTTGTCCTAGTGATATTATTCACCCCAAATTTTTTAATTTAATTATTGATTCGATTAGGCCTGGTCTGTTATCTCTTGTTAATAAGTGTCTCCAAACTGGCTCTGTTCCTGCTGACCTTAAAGTCGCTACAGTCACTCCTCTGCTCAAGAAGTCTTCACTGGACCCCACTGTCCTAAAAAATTTTCGTCCAATTTCTGCTTTGCCTTTTATTTCAAAAGTTTTACAGAAATTTGTGCTGAATCAACTTCAACACTTTATGACTAGCAATTCTATTTATGAGGTTTTTCAGTCTGGTTTTAAGTCTGCTCACAGCACTGAGTCCGCCCTTTTGAGAGTGTTAAATGACATCTACCTCTCCACTGATTCTGGGGACTCTGTGGTTCTTATTCTTTATATTTATCGGTGCTTTTGATACCATAGATCACTCCTTACTATTATCTAGACTTGAGTCTTGGGTAGGTCTAAAAGCTAACGCTCTGAAATGGTTTCATTCATACCTATCTGACAGAAAATTTTTAGTGAAACTGGGTAACTTTTCCTCTTCCCCTGCTCCTCTGACCTGTGGCCTTCCACAAGGCTCTATCTTAGCTACCTCTCTATTCTCTCTGTACATGCTCCCTCTGGGCTCTATCCTACGAAAGCATGGAGTGTCTTTTCATTTTTACGCGAATGACACTCAAATATATCTTCCAGTCAAGAAAAACAATTCCACTGCGATCACCTCTCTTCTCCAATGTTTAAAGGAGGTTAAATTATGGCTAGCCCAAAACTTCCTCTTCTTAAACAAGGACAAGACTGAGGTAATTGTGTTCGGTCCTAATGAGAACTCTCAGTGTATAAGCCTTGAACTAGAAAGTTTATCGCTTTTAGATCGACACGGGTGCAGAACCTAGGTATTATTTTTGACCAGCATTTAAAATTTGACAGACATATCTCATCCAGTTTTTATCAGCTTCGTTTACTGTCTAAAATTAAAAACTTTCTCACCCCAAAAACTCTCTAAATGGCTGTTCATGCATTTGTCACGTCACGTCTAGATTACTGTAATTCCTTATATTGCGGTATATCTAAATCTCAAATTGCGCGACTTCAGCTAGTCCAAAATGCTGCTGCCAGACTTCTTTTAAAGTGTCGTAAACATGAACACATCACTCCTATTCTTAGATCCCTTCACTGGTTGCCGATTTGTCAGAGAATAGATTTTAAAATTCTCCTCTTCGTTTACAAATCCCTACATAACAAAGCTCCTGTTTATTTATCTGAACTCCTTCACTCCTATACTCCACCCAGAAGCCTCCGTTCTTGTGATCAGGCTTTGTTGGTCGTTCCACGCGCTAGACTAAAGCGTAGAAGTGAGCGTGCATTTGCGGTGGCAGGGCCACGACTTTGGAACACCCTGCTGTAACACAGTTCGTATGTACGGGAAGAAGGAGGCCAGAACCTTTAATATAAAATAAACAAAGAACAAAACGAAAGTAATGCTGGCAGACCCTCGCGGACGTCTGCCGGCCACACAAACATAATAAAACATAACATAAAATCCAGGCCTGGTCCTCTCTCGTCCTTCACGGTCGTCGCTCCTCCTTTTATGCTCCCGGAGCTCCTCCATGAGAGACTCAAGGCCGGTGCACCTCCCAGGTGATGCTCATTATCACTTGCGTCACCGGCCTCGCGCCGTTCTCTCACGGCTCTCGCCCGCCCTGCTCGTCACACCTGCCTTTAGAGATCAGGCTGGCCCCTTCCTTGCCTATTTTTAAGTCCTTGCTAAAAACTTTTTTATTTTCCTTAGTGTACTGATTACCGTGATATGTTAAACTTTTAAATAGGTGGTTTTATATTTTCTTCTGGTTTATTTTTATGTATGTGTGATATTCTTGCTCTTCTGTAAAGCACTTTGGTCAGCCTGGGGGCTGTTGGAAATGTGCTATACAAATAAAATTGAACTTGAACTTTTTCTGTTGGTGATCAAGTTAATTCAGTCCACAGATCCAGGAAATGAAGCAGGTATCGTGCAGACGGGAAGGAGACAAATTTATTTATCAGCTAATCAAGTCACGACTGCATTGGTTAAAGTCAATACAGGGTCTCAGTTTAAAGGTCAAAGCCTACCCCTAGCAAAGAGCCTTCACTGCCAGAAGGGGTCGCTATTGAAGAAGGATTAGTTACTGTGCCTGCTGGCAGAATAGCTGTTGTACCAGTGCCAATCGCTAACACTAAAAACTATGCTGTCACCCTAGATCGTCGAATTGTCCTAGGTCATCTTCATGTAATAATATCTGCTTTACCTATGGCTACAGGACGGATAAACGGGAACAATTCCATAGACAGCAAAGACCAGCACAGTGTTGACAACAGTAGAAGGAAGGAAACTGTGAGTAAAAGTGATTCAGAGAGACAAAAACCTAGTCATTGGGAACCTCCAGTCTCCCTTGATCATCTGAGTGGAACACAGAAGGAGATAGTTGTTAAGGGAGGAGTGTCATGCTTTCGCATTTGATGAAGATGACATCGGCTGTATTCCATCACTGAACTTGCACATTACACTTCACGACACCACACCTGTGAAAATGACATATGTCCCAGTTCCAAAACCATTACATCAAGAAGTAAAAGAGTACTTACAAGACTTACTGAATCATGGATGGATTGAAAAATCCCGGTCACCCTACGCATCACCAGTGGTCTGTGTAAGAAAGAAAGATGGGACATTAAGACTGTGTTGTGATTACAGAGAACTGAATAGAAAATCAGTACCTGATCGACATCCAATTCCGAGAATTCAGGACATGTTGGACTCTTTAATTAGCAGTACCTTGTTTTCAGTGTTGGATCAGGGAAAAGCATATAACCAGGGGTTCCTGGATGAGGAAAGCAGACCCTTGACTGCCTTCATAATCCCATGGGGTCTACAGGTCCTTCTCAAAAAATTAGCATATTGTGATAAAGTTCATTATGTTGTGATAATTAGTCCATAATGTAATGATAAAAATTAAACTTTCATATATTTTAGATTCATTGCACACCAACTGAAATATTCAGGTCTTTATTGTTTAATACTGATGATTTTGGCATACAGCTCATGAAAACCCAAAATTCCTATCTCAAAAAATTAGCATATTTCATCCGACCAATAAAAGAAAAGTGTTTTTAATACAAAAAAAAGTCAACCTTCAAATAATTATGTTCAGTTATGCACTCAATACTTGGTCGGGAATCCTTTTGCAGAAATGACTGCTTCAATGCGGCGTGGCATGGAGGCAATCAGCCTGTGGCACTGCTGAGGTGTTATGGAGGCCCAGGATGCTTCGATAGCAGCCTTAAGCTCATCCAGAGTGTTGGGTCTTGCGTCTCTCAACTTTCTCTTCACAATATCCCACAGATTCTCTATGGGGTTCAGGTCAGGAGAGTTGGCAGGCCAATTGAGCACAGTAATACCATGGTCAGTAACCATTTACCAGTGGTTTTGGCACTGTGAGCAGGTGCCAGGTCATGCTGAAAAACGAAATCTTCATCTCCATAAAGCTTTTCAGCAGATGGAAGCATGAAGTGCTCCAAAATCTCCTGATAGCTTGCTGCATTGACCCTGCCCTTGATAAAACACAGTGGACCAACACCAGCAGCTGACATGGCACCCCAGACCATCACTGACTGTGGGTACTTGACACTGGACTTCAGGCATTTTGGCATTCCTTCTTCCCAGTCTTCCTCCAGACTCTGGCACCTTGATTTCCGAATGACATGCAAAACTGAGCAACAGTCCAGTGCTGCTTTCTGTAGCCCAGGTCAGGCGCTTCTGCCGCTGTTTCTGGTTCAAAAGTGGCTTGACCTGGGGAATGCGGCACCTGTAGCCCATTTCCTGCACACGCCTGTGCACGGGGGCTCTGGATGTTTCTACTCCAGACTCAGTCCACTGCTTCCGCAGGTCCCCAAGGTCTAGAATCGGTCCTTCTCCACAATCTTCCTCAGGGTCCGGTCACCTCTTCTCGTTGTGCAGCGTTTTTGCCACACTTTTCCTTCCACAGACTTCCCACTGAGGTGCCTTGATACAGCACTGGGAACAGCCCAGTTCTTTTGGGTCTTACCCTCTTGCTTGAGGGTGTCAATGATGGCCTTCTGGACAGCAGTCAGGTCGGCAGTCTTACCCATGATTGCGGTTTTGAGTAATGAACCAGGCTGGGAGTTTTTAAAAGCCTCAGGAATCTTTTGCAGGTGTTTAGAGTTAATTAGTTGATTCAGATGATTAGGTTAATAGCTCGTTTAGAGAACCTTTTCATGATATGCTAATTTTTGAGATTTTTGGGTTTTCATGAGCTGTATGCCAAAATCATCAGTATTAAAACAATAAAAGACCTGAAATATTTCAGTTGGTGTGCAATGAATCTAAAATATATGAAAGTTTAATTTTTATCATTACATTATGGAAAATAATGAACTTTTATCACAATATGCTAATTTTTTGAGAAGGACCTGTATATCATTGGGTGAGGATACCCTTCGGCCTCAGTTCGGCACTAGCCGAATTCCAACGGAGTATGGAGGAGTGTTTGGTAGGTCTTAGAGATGTTGTGTACTAACCCTACCTTGACGATAATCTTGTCCATAGCCCTAGTTTTGAAGACCATATCGGTCACCTCAGAGCTGTGTTACAGAGATATCAGCAGCATGGTGTAAAGCTCAGCCCTCGGAAATGCGAGATCTTTAAGAGGAAGGTGACGCCTCGTGTCAGGAGACGGATATACAATGGATCCTGCTGAAGTGGCTCCCATGCAGGCCTTAAAAGATCGAGTTCCTGCAACTGTAGGTGATTTGAGAAAGCTGCTTGGATTTATCTCATATTACTGTGCATACATACCTGATTTTTCCAGGCTGGCGAAACCCCTGTACCAGCTATTGTCATCACCTCCTGAGGGAGCAGCACCTGTGGAGAAAAGAGTAAGAGGAAAATGTGTCAGCCGACGACGCCAAGGTGGTCTCCCATCAAACACCGATACAGTGGACTCAAAGCCATCAAGAGACATTGAACTTTCTCATTGACAAACTGATCACCCCACCAATATTGGGCTATCCAGATCTCACTCAGTCGTCCATTCTGCACTGTGATGCATCGCAAGATGGGCTGGGTGCCATGCTGTATCAGAGGCAGAACAGTAAACTGATGGTGATTGGTTATGCTTCCAGAACTCTAACCATGCCTGAGAAGAATTACCACCTTCACTCAGGGAAGCTAGAATTCTTAGCATTAAAATGGGCAAAATGTGAACATTTTAGAGACTACCTGTACCATGCTCCGCATTTTACAGTATACACTGATAATAATCCGTTAACTTATGTTCTCTCCACAACCAAGCTCAACTCCACAGGACATAGATGGGTGGCTCAGCTGGCAGATTTCAATTTCTCCATAAAATACCATCCTGGCAAGAGTAACGCGGACGCTGATGGTCTGTCCCGGATGCCAGTGGACATTGATCAATTCATGGAGCAGTGCACTGGAGGAGTGAGTCAAGAAGTCATCAGTGCGTCTTTTCAGGGACTGTTGGTAGGCAAAGACACACCGCTTTCATGGGCTACTACAACTCAAGTTCAAACCCTTCAGATGGTGAGTGATGCAGCTATGTCTACGTCAGTCAAACCGCTCACACTGAATCAGATCTAAGAAAGTCAGACGAAAGATCCTGTAATTGGTCGAGTCCTACAGTTTAAAGTTAATAATCAGAGACCATCGAGACACATATTCAAAACTGAGCCGACGGATGTGAAAATGCTTCTGAGACAGTGGCAAAAATTGTACATCAATGAGCATGACATAATTTACAGAAAGGCTGGTGGAAGGGATCAGCTTGTTTTGCCAAAAGAGTACCACCAAACTGTATTCAATGAGCTCCATAAAGAAATTAGATACTTAGGAGTAGAGAGGACCGTGAATCTGATTCGTGATCGGATTTTACTGGGCTCGGATGCAGAGCGACACAGAGCATTTCATTGCCAATGAGTGTGAGTGTTTAATGCGTAAGAAACCACACAAGGCCACAAGAGCTCCTCTTGTTTCCATCGTCACCACACGACCGTTTGAGTTAGTGGCTATAGACTTTTTACATCTGGAAACCTGTAAGGGAGGGTACGAGTACATTCTCAGAATCAGAATCAGAAAGAGCTTTATTGCCAGGTATGTTTACACATACTAGGAATTTGTTTTAGTGACAGAAGCTCCACAGTGCAACAAAGTAACAGCGACAAGACACATAATAAAAAGAATAAAATAATTATACAAATTTACAAGATAGACAAAGTGCTAAAAAAGCAAAAATCAACATATAATATAGACAATTTGTATGTACAGTTTATGTGTGCAAATTTGAAATATAAATAAGCGTTTTAAGTAAATAATGTGTAATAGTGTTGTGTGTTCCGTGGTTGTCAAGTGTCATGAGATGGATTGCTTGAGGGAAGAAAACTGTTCCTGTGTCTGGTCGTTCTGGTGCTCAGGGCTCTGTAGCATCGACCAGATGGCAACAGTTCAAAGAGGGAGTGTGCTGGATGTGAGGGGTCCAGAGTGATCTTCTTTGCCCTTTTTCTCGCTCTGGATAAGTACAGTTTTGGAGAGTGGGGAGGGTTTGTACCAATGATCGCTCAGCAGACCGGACTACCCTCTGTAGTCTTCTGAGGTCAGATTTGGTAGCTGAGCTGAACCAGATGGTAATCGAAGTGAGAGGATGGATTCAATGATGGCAGAGTAGAACTGTTTCAGCAGCTCCTGTGGAAGGTTGAACTTCCTCAGCTGGCGAAGGAAGTACAACCTCTGCTGGGCCTTTTTCACATTGGACTCAATGTGGTTGTCCACTTCAGGTCCTGGGAGATGGTGGTGCCAGGAACCTGAATGACTCCACTGCTGCCACAGTGCTGTTCATGATGGTGAGGGGGGGAGAGCAGGGAGGTTTCTCATGAAAGTCCACGATCATTCCACGTCTTGAGCGTGTTGAGTCCAGGTTGTTAAGACTGCACCAGACAGCCATGTTCAACTCCAGTCTGTAAGCAGACTCGTCACCATCTGGATGAAGCTGATCAGTGGGGTGTCATCCACAAACTTCAGGAGCTTGACAGAGGGGTCTTTAGAGGTGCAGTTGTTGGTGTACAGGGAGAAGAGCAGTGGGGAGAGAACACAGCCCTGAGGGGCGCCGGTGCTGATGGTGCGGGTGCTGGACGAGAATTTTCCCAGCCTCATAGCTGCTGCCTGTCTGTCAGGAAGCTGGATCCATGACAGACAGAGATGGGCACGGAGAGTGAGTTAGTTGGGCTGGAGGAGTGATGGGATGACGGTTATTAAAAGCAGAGCTGAAGTCCACAAACAGGATCCTCACATAAGTCCCTGGTCTGTCCAGATGCTGGAAACATAATGCAGTCCTATTGACTGCCATTATCCACAGACCTGTTTGCTCGGTAAGCAAACTGCAGGGGGTCCAGTGATGTCCTTCAGATAAGCCAGAACCAGTCTTTCAAATGACTCATGGCCACAGACGTTAGAGCCACAGGTCTGTAGTCATTTAGTCAGTAATTTTGGGTTTCTTTGGGACGGGGATGATGGTGGAGCGTTTGAGCATGAGGGGACTTAGCAACATCCAGTGATCTGTTGAAGATCTGTGTGAAGATGGGGGCCAGCTGGTCAGCGAGGTTTTCAGACAGGATGGTGAAACGCTCTGTCTGGGCCTGGGGCTTTCTCTGTTCTTTCTGAAGGACCTGGCGCCACGTCATCTTCACTGAACTCAATTGCAGGTGTGGGGGAGAGGGGGTTTGTTGGGGTGTGAATGGTGATTTTCAAACCTGCAATAAAACTCGTTCAGATCGTCTGCCAGTTGTTGATTCACCACAGAGCTGGGGGATGGTGTCGTAGTTGGTGATAACTTTCAGACCTTTCCGCACTGAAGCTGGTGTTTATAGAATAGAACTGATTCCGAAGCTTATCGGAATAATTCTCTTGCCACTCTGATCTCCTTTTCCAGTGCGTATTTGCCTGTTTGTACAAGACTCTGTCCCTTTCTGCGAGCATCTTCTTTGGCCTGACGGAGCTGCTGAGTTTGCAGTGAACCAGGGTTGTCGTTGTGTACTTAAATGAGTCTTGTAGGAATGCACAAATCCTCACAGAAACTGATATATGAGTTACAGTCTCTGTGAGCTCGTCCAGGTCGCTGGCAGCAGCTTCAAAAACATTCAAATCAGTCCATTCGAAACAGGCTTGTAAAGCCCTCTCTGTTTCGGTGGTCCATCTCTTTAGTCTTTGCTACAGGTTTAGCTGATTTTAGTTCTGCCTGTAGGTCGGTATGAGATGAACTAGACAGTGATCAGAGAGCCCAAAGCTGCCCGTGGGACAGAGTGAATGCATCCTTTATTGCTGTGTAACAGTGAATCCAGTGTATACTGTCTTGGTGGGACAAGTAAAATGCTGTCTGTATTTTGGAAGTTCACGTGAGAGAACCAGAATGATAAAACAGAGTCCGGGTGTTGTTGCTCACTCTCAGTGATCATATCAACGAGTACCAGTGGAGAAAGTCATGGAAAAGATGGTTCACGCTTATAACTGTACTCGCTGTGAGGTCACAGGTTTTCCCCTTTCTACTTGCTTATGGTCGTTCCCCACGTCTGCCGATTGACCTGCTCTGGAGATGCCTCCAGAACTGCTGACAGGAAACCTTGAGTAGTAAGGCAGGGTATGAAAGGAGAATTCATGGAGTAGACCTTCAGCCTGTTGGACGAGTGCTAGTTCGGATCATCTGAGAGAGGAGGACCTGGCAAGCTCCGATTGTATTGGGAAAACAGGGTGTACGTGATTGTCAAAAGAAGGAGTGACGAGAGTACGGTGTATGAAGTTGTACCTGAAGGAGGAGGTAAAATGAGAGTGTTGCATCGAAATTTACTTCTCCCGTGTGATAGTTTGCCACTAGAGAATTCAGAAGCAACGCCACAATGAGACACAGTGAGGAAGATAAAAGTAAGAAGAAAAGACCGTAAATGCTGGACAGAGGTTCAGAGTGATGTGTCAGAGAACAAGGACTTTTAAGATGGTGAGCTGGTGTTACAGTTTCCTAATTCCTTGAGTCAGTGCCAGAATCCTGTTTGTCTCAACCCTGAAGCAGAGCCATTCACGCCAAGTGTGGAGCAGCACTGGGAACGAGAGCCACAGAGGACTGAGGAGGAGGATGCTAGAGCAGAAGAGGCGCTTGAGGAGTGAAGGGAGGAGGATCTTGGAATGCCGGCGGGACAGACAGATGTATCAGAAGAACAAGCATCCAGAGAGAGTGAGGATGATGACTCCTTACCTGTGCATTCTTATTCAAGGAGAGAACGCCGTCGTCCAAAAATTCTGACTTATGACTCATTGGGTCAGCCATCTGTGGTGGAAGTTGTGATAGGTAGACTAAATGTGAGTTAAGATTCTGCAGTCCAAAGACAGTGGCGACCCTGGACAATGTTAGAGGTACCCAATTAAACTTACATTGTTTGGGAGGGGAGGGGTGGGGGGTTCAATTGCTAAACATAAGCAATTAAGAACATTGTTAACTTACTCTAGAAAGTAAACTAAGTATTTAGTCTAAGTAGTAGACTAAAGAATTGTCTGGCCGAAAGTGAGTCTATTACAAAAGTGTTAAGAGCGAAATAAGTGTTTACTGTTGCTGAAGAATAATATCATTGTGCGACAATGGACAATGCAACCAATGGTTATTTTGACCTATTGTAGAGTATATTTCAAGTATTTTGAAATCAAAGTTATCACTATTGTTAAGAGTTTGATGAAACAGGGATTGGTCATCAATAATAGTCAAGTTTGAAATGTTGGTAAACATTTTAAATTTAGTAGGGAAGAGTGTGGCGCAATGATTGAATATTGCACTCCAGTAATGTGAGCCATAGATTTGTATAGGCTTGTATTATTGTAAAGATAGCGTTTAAATGTTATTCTCACAGAATGCCAGCAGGTGGCGGCACTGTTGCATGGACTGGTTATGACACTGTGCTCTCGCGTGAGTTTGAAAGCGAGATTACCTCATGAGTGATGGTGTGTTATGGTTTGTGCCGCAACTAATACCTTTAATCTCTGTTTTACAGGTAGGCTGGTGTGAAATGTGTGAGACTTGTGTATGAATGCTTATGATGTTATTGTGTATATTCCTGAAGTGTTTGCATAGAGCAGTGTTTCCCAACCGGGGGTACGTGTACCCCTAGGGGTACATGAGCAGTCCCCAGGGGGTACGTGGGATGATTCTCAAAACATTATAATAATCATGTTATAATATAGAAACCATTCAGTTAAGTCACCCTGTCCTTCCCCCCAACTGATTCTCAGCTCGCTTGTCCGTGGCCGCGTGCGCTGCCGGGCGGTAGTGTAACCATAGCAACAGGCAGAGAGTCTAGCTTTGAGTAAAACAGAAACACTAGCTAGCTATGGATCAATGGCTAAAAAAACGCGCCGCTCCAAACAGCAGCAGTGCTAGCGGCAGCTCAAGTGAACCAATGGAAAAAAGAAAGAAAGCTGATAAGTCAAAGTACCGTCAATTTCATGAACAGTATGTCGTTTTCGGTTTTACGTCCACATCTACTGAACCACCTCAGCCGCTGTGTTTCCTCTGCGGGGATGTGCTCTCTAATAATAGCATGAAACCAGCCCATTTACAACGACACCTAAATACCAAGCATCTTTCCTGTGTCGGTAAGACAGCAGAGTTTTTTCAAAGAAAACTATCGGAATTTAAGGGAAGTCAAGAAAAATTAAAAAAAGTGACTGCAGTGTCAACCAAAGCATTGAAGGCTTCATATGCTGTGTCGCTACTTGTGGCTAAATCCAAAAAGCCATTTACTGTTGCTGAGGAGCTAATTTTGCCTGCTGCTGTAATTCTTGCAGAAACAATGATTGATAAGAAAGCAGCTGATGCACTGAAAACGGTACCATTGTCCAATAACACAGTGTGCCGGAGGATTGATGACATGGCCGTTGATATTGTCGATCAAGTAGTGGAAAAGTTAAAACTGTCTGGTTCATTCGCGCTGCAGTTGGACGAATCAACAGATGTTAGCGGGGAAGGCCAGCTTATTGCGTTTGTGCGATACAGAGACATTTCTGAAATTAACGAGCACATTCTATTCTGCAAGAAGCTAACGGGGAGCACTACCGGTAAAGATGTGTTTCACGTTATCGACACCTTTTCTCAGAGCACAATCTGGATTGGAAGTCCTGTATTCATGTGTGCACGGATGGTGCTGCATCAATGACTGGGAGGGTGAAAGGATTAATAGTGCAGATTAAGAAAGTAAACCCCGACGTTCAGTGGAATCACTGCATCATCCACAGAGAGGCACTGGCCAGTAAGAGAATGAGTCCCGAGTTACATGAAGTTTTGAATGACGCAGTGAAAGTGATAAACTTTGTCAAATCGCGGCCTCTGAATCACAGACTGTTTGAAAGGCTCTGTCATGACAGTGGCGCTGAGCACCAACAGCTACTTCTTCACACCGACGTACATTGGTTATCGAAAGGGAAAGCACTACAGAGGCTTTTGGAGCTGCGCAACGAAGTAAGCGCTTTTCTGGCAGAACACTCACATCCCCTTGTTGTTATGTTGGAGAACACAGACTGGGTAGCCCGCCTTGCATATCTCGCTGATTTTTTTAGCAAACTGAACAACCTGAATTTAACTTTGCAGGGTAAAGACACACACATCCTAAACATGTATGATAAAGTGTGTGGATTCATGAAGAAGATCAAACTGTGGGAGAGTAAATGTGAAGATGGGGACACAAGTTGTTTCCAGCAGCTCAACAGCTACCTTTCTGCAGGTGATGTTGACAGAGCTCCTATAGTGCAACTAGTAAGCACACATTTATCCAGACTCAACAGTGAGTTCAACCACTACTTCCCTGATATTGAAAGCAAGTCTGCCAAACTTGACTGGGTCCGTAATCCTTTCATGACTGAAAGTACGGATAACAACATTCCAACCAGACTACAGGAAAATCTGCTGGATGTGTCCTCAGACCGTGGACTGAAGATGAGGTACTCAGAAACAAACCTGTCACAGTTCTGGTGTGATGTGGAGAAGGAATATCCTGATTTGGGGAAACATGCACTGAATGAACTCCTGCCATTTGGATCTACATATTTATGTGAAGTGACATTTTCATCCATGGCCGTAATCAAGTCCAAGCACAGGAACAGACTCAACTTGGAGAAAAGCCTGATAGCTGCTGTTGCCACACTGCCCCCAAGACTGACCAAGCTTATGAGTGAGAGACAGGGTCAAGTTTCTCATTAATTGGTGAGTCCTTTTGTGTCATACACAGGTCTAAACATATTTAGAGTAGGCTGCTACTATGTATATAAAATGTGATCTTTGTTTTTGTATAATTGGTCTGGACTTGTGAAGATGTGAAAATAAAAGTCATACAAATATTGAACGAAGACAAGTATGAGTTATTATAGGAAGTAAAAATATTATTATTTACAGGTAAATTAGATGTTACACTGTGCAAACCTAAAATTTACACCAAATCTAAAAATCACACCGATCACATGCGCTTGTGGGGGTACTTCAGGAAGGATAAAGTGTTTTGGGGGTACAGTCCCCTAAAAAGGTTGGGAACCACTGGCATAGAGTGTGAAGCATGTATGTGTTCTATTGACCGTGCTATGCGTTGATTTGAATTTGCATTGTGTTTAAATGTTCATGATAACACAAATGTTATTTAGAAAAAACTAGAACAGAGATATTGTTACAATTATTTCACGCTGAAATGAGGATTTGCATGTTTAAAAAGCAATGTTTGGCATGTGTATGCTGTGCTCTCGTGTGAAACTTGCGTGAGTTTGAAAGCGAGATTACCTCGTGAGTGATGGGTTATGGTTTGCGCCGCAACTAATACCTTTAATCTCTGTTTTACAGAATAAATTCACTTTAAATGTGCAACCACCCTTGTGATTTATTCACTGCACTTTGGGAAGGGTTACATCTCCTCATTTACAGTTAGAGCAATGATGTGTCATGAGTTCATCAACGGCTCCAACAACTCCAGGGAAGCCCACTATCAACATAAAAGTGGCTTTCTTTTGCTGCATGAAAACTGACATCTTCAACCTTAATTCAAATATGTTAAAAGATGTAAGCATATGTACAGCTGTGCCTGGAGTCAGTTGTTTCATGTGTGATAATGAAATGAAATTTTAAATTATTTCAAATTATGTTTGGCCAGTCTGTCATACAAAGAAGTAATGAACACATGGAAAAACAATAGAGAACCAATTAAATATTAAAAACTGATTTTGTTGTAGTCATTGTCATATTTTAAAACTTAAATAATATAAAAATAAAAATATTTTCCTCATATTTTGATGGTTGAAGCAAAATTGTTTTCGATTAACAAGAAACTCTTGTTTGTATTTACACTTGTATTTTGCTTCTTGTCAGTTGTGATAAACAGACATCCACTCACATTAGGTGTGTAACAGAGGCCAGGTAGTGATAGTTTAACTGCAGATAGTTCTGCAGTTAAACTACAGCACACTGACATCTGCTAGAGAATGTGGTGTTTAGCATCACTGAGTGGCATTCGGTCGCATGACAGCAGTGATCAGGCCAGGGTTCGAGACTGACTCAGTGCAGAATGGTTAGAATTGCAGTGTGAGTTTTGGAGGCGAAGCAATGAAGAAAGGGGTGTGTTTGATTGGAGCTGATTTCAAATATCAACAGTGTTCTACAACGAATTTGAGAAATCACATACAGCACCTTTAAATGTATTAAAATTCATTGAACAAATTAATTATTGTTTGAGTAATATTTATTAAATTTATTACATTTATTTAAAGTTTCTCCTCTTCTTTGCTGCCATCTTGTTACTCTTAATTAGGTTAAGACACCTCTCCAGCTCTCTTAAATAATTTAGGAGCTAAGACCTAGTCTGACACTTAGGAACCTTATGAATCACACTTATTCTTAAAGGTGCCTAGAATGAAAATTGAATTTACCTTGGCATAGTTGAATAACAAGAGTTCAGTACATTGAAATGACATAGAGTGAGTCTCAAACACCATTGTTTCCTCCTCCTTATGCAAATCTAATTTTTTAAAAGACCTCGAAGAACAGTAACAGTCGGATCATTAATATGTACGCCCCCATAATATTATGTAGCCCCAGGGCACACAGATGTTCCATCAAGACATGGATTTGTGCACAACGAATCATCAGATTAGGTAAGCAGGCAAGGACAATAGTGAAAAATGGCAGAAGGAGCAATAATACCTGACATGATCCATGATAACATATTTTTAGTGATATTTGTAAATTGTCTTTCTAAATGTTTCGTTCCATTTTTCGTTCCATTTCGTTCCACCACTCTTCCGTTCCAGTAAGAACATCAAACAGGTTCTCCCCATTCAGTGACGCACACACTGAGAATCCTGTTGAAAGTGTCCTAGTTATTGGCAATTCTATTACACGGAACGTGAAAATAGAGACACCAGCCACCTAGTCAATGTTTGCCAGGAGCCAGAGCACCTGACATCAAAGCAAATTTAAAAGTGCTGGCTAATGCTAATCGTAAACACTCAAAAAAAATGATTCTAGCTGCTTCCTCAGTTTATTTAAATAAAATAAGCTGAACCAACACACAATCTTTAGTTTTTTACTTAATTGGCATTTGCACTCAATGTATTATGTTAAATGAATTAAATTGCAAAATGTTAGGTAACCTAAACCATTTGTGTTGGGACTACACAAATCATTTATGTTGCATTGATTGAAACTGGGCAGTGGATTTCTAGTCCCAGCATGCTTTGTGTAGGGATAGATCGGGACAGTAAATGTTTAAATTAAGTGCTGTTTAATGTGTTTTTTAGGAAAGGGAATACCTTTTAAAGTTGACGTTCAGTTATATTTGACATTTAAAAGAGTTTGTTATGTGATTTTTTTTTGAGGTTACCATTATGCTGAAGTGTAGACCTTGTGGTTAGGCTATGGGTGGCTACATGAAATAAATCTATGTTGTTCTCAACAAGCTTTAACTGTGCTAAAGGCTGTGATGAGAAGTTCTTTACCTGATCATTACTTGCATGCTACAAATGTTTCGCAGAAAACTTGAGCACTCTGCACAAGGGCACCAGTCTGAATTGCAATAGCACTGTTAGATCAACAAGAGTGAATTATGTTCAGGAACATTCACAGAATACGTCAAATGAAACTGGCGTGATCACATTCAATTAGGATGTATTTTACTCATCAGTACAATTAACCTAGCTTAAGTTCAAATAAATCAGCTCAAATGTGTGGAAATAGGTGTCATAATGAATTAAGTTAGACCAACAAGTTATTTTTGAGTGTACTCCAAAATTATTATTCACGTCGGCACAAATGATGTTCGACTTCGCCAGTCGGAGATCACTAAAATTAACATAAAGAGGGTGTGAACTCGCAGTACAATGTCAGGAGAAGTAATTTGCTCTGGCCCTCTTTCTGTTGATCACAACAGAAACACAACACATCTGTATCTTCTGTTGATCACAATATTCTTTTAAATAGACTCGAAAACTATGTTGGCATTAGTGGAATTGGATTGGCATGGTTCAAATCATACTTATCTGACCGTTATCAGTTGTTGTAGTAAACAAAGAGAGGTCATATCAATCACAAGTTCAATATCGAGTACCGCAAGGCTCAGTACTAGGATCATTGCTTTTCACTCTGTACATGCTAGCCTTGGGAGATATCATTAGGAAGCATGGTGTTTAGTTTTCATTGTTACGCTGATGATACTCAACTCTATATTCTTCACGCCCTGACGAAACTCACCAATTCGCTAAATTAACATTAATGTATAGCTGATATAAAAACTGGATGACCAGTAATTTCCTACTCCTAAATTTAGAAAAAACAGAGATTCTAATTTTTGGACTGAAAACTTATTCACGTGATAACCTAGAATATTGTCTAACACTTGATGGCTGCTCTGTTAAGTCTTCGTCATCAGCTAGGAACCTGGGGTGCTCTTTGATACCAATCTTTCATTTGAAGCCAGTTACTAGCATCTGTAAAGCCACATTCTTCCATTTAAAAATATATCTAAACTGCGACATATGCTCTCAATGAAGAATGCAGAACAGTTAGTTCATGCGTTCATGACCTCAAGGCTAGATTACTGTAACGCTCTACTGGGTGGTTGTTCCTCCCGCTTGATAAATAAAATACAGCTCGTACAAAATGCAGCAGCTAGAGTTCTTACTAGAACTAGGAAGTACGACCATATTAGCCCAGTTCTGTCATCACTGCATTGGCTTCCAGTTAAACATCGTATAGATTTTAAAATCTTGCTAATTACTTACTAGGGCTGAAACGATTCATCGAGTTACTCGATTAGCTCGATTACAAAAATTCCTCGAGGCAAAAACTCTGCCTCGAAGGCTCGTTAAATTCCTATGACGCGCAGGGATCTGATTTACACGGACCGTTGTTCAATGTTCAGGAAGCACACCATAGCGCGTGATACATTTTGAATTTAGTTGGCGCGATGGCGGAGAGTAAAGATGTCCATAAACGGCAGAGAATGTCTAAAGTTGGGATCATTACATTCTTAAAAAAAGAGAACAAGGTGCAATGTGTCTACCGCAAAGTAGATTAGTATTCAATGATTCAGCATCTGAACCGAAAACATCCACTCCATGCTGTTTCACCAAGCGTCGCTGAAACAAAGTAACGTAGCCTAAGCCTATACATTGATGTTCGCTGATTTTAATCCCATACTGTATTTGTATGTTGTGATGCGGTTTGACTAGATATGATGTTTAGCTTTGATGTTTTTAAGTAGTAAAC
The DNA here is from genome assembly GCA_028476615.1 of Culter alburnus. NCBI lineage: Eukaryota > Metazoa > Chordata > Actinopteri > Cypriniformes > Xenocyprididae > Culter > Culter alburnus. Next base: position 62,401 of record JAOTNS010000035.1, read on the forward strand.
GTATTCACGTTCAATTGCAAGAGAGTATAGCCTAAAAAAAAGAACCCCTTCTCACACACACACACACACGCATGCACGCAGACCAATCGCGGCAATGCATAACATATGCTTAAACTTTGCTTAAACTAAAAAACACACACACACACCACACACACCCACACACACACACACACACACACAGTTGGAGTTGGAATCAATACCTCTGGGTTTTTTTTTAGAAATAAAAGCCAAATGCTTGATCATTTTACAGCCACATCATTTTCGCTAGCATATTTGTTTGGTTGTTTAAAAAACACCACACAAAAAATATCCGATTAACGATCGATTAAGTGCTAGATTAATCGATTACAAAAAGAATCGATAGCTGCAGCCCTATTACTTACAAAGCACTAAATGGTTTAGCTCCCCAGTACCAGAGCGAGCTCTTAAAGCATTATAGTCCTTCACGTTTATTGCGATCTCAGAATTCAGGCCAGCTGATAATACCTAGAATATCAAAATCAACCGCAGGCGGTAGATCCTTCTCCTATTGGCACCTAAACTCTGTCACAATCTTCCTAGCATTGTTCGGGAAGCAGACACACTCTGTCAGTTTAAATCTAGACTAAAAACGCATCTCTTTAACCTGGCATACACATTATCAATTTATATTTTCAAATCCATTAAAGGATTAATAGGCTGCATAAATTAGGTCAGCCGGAACCAGGAACACTTCCTATAACATCAGATGTACTCGTTACATCAGAAGAATCCGGATCCGGGCCGTATCCAGCTGAGACCAAGGACCGGCACCATGACACGACCACAACGCAGCCCTGAAATATCAGCAGAGATCGAGTCAACTAGATCATCCATTGTGAAGACATCATCAACCGACAGCCAGTGCCACAGTTCCTCAACAAACCGTCCATACCAGCGTAATGAATATGATCCTCAACTGGACACGACCACAACGCAGCCCTGAAGTATCAGCAGATCTCGTGTCAACTAGATCATCCATTGTGAAGGCCTCATCAACATGACAGCCAGTAGCACAGTTCCTCAACAAACCATCCATACCGGCGTGATGAATACGATCCTCAACTGGATGGAACTGAAATAAATACTTTGATTGTTGTGATTCTATCAGACTTATGATAGCAACCTGATTCGTAACAAAGCACTGTTCACCAGAGGAGAACTGGCCCCCCGACTAAGCCTGGTTTCTCCCAAGGTTTTTTTTCTCTCCATTTTAACACCTATTTGCCACCTGTTTGTCACCTGATGTGTTATTTTGTTGAGTTTTTTCATGACAATCTCACAGGAGTTTTTTTCTCAATGGCTGAGGCTGATGCTCATATTTCAATAAAAAGGTAACGACTCCGTTTTTCATATTCATAACTCACGACGCATATTAACAAATAACGGTCACTATACGATATTGAGAGTAAAACAAAGATTAAAAATTTAAGCTTGAGACTTAGATCTTTTTAATGATGTATAGTTTGTCAAGGTAATTACATTACATCTAACAGTAAATTTGAGCTAATTTAAAGAAAGGAGCTTTGGTGCGTTGGCGCATCAAGTCAAGTCAAGTCACCTTTATTTATATAGCGCTTTTTACAATGCAGATTGTGTCAAAAGCAGCTTTACATTGATAACTGGTACATAATTTTTGCTGCACAGCAGCTCTTAAAGAATAGTGTCAATGCAGGCAGATCAAAGCACAGTTGAATAAGTGTCAAGAATACTGTTGAATATCAAATGTCAAGTCAAATGTCAAGTGTCCCCAACTAAGCAAGCCAAAGGCGACAGCGGCAAGGAACCCAAACTCCAACAGGTGACATCAGGTGGCAAACAAGTGGCAAATAGGTGTTAAAATGGAGAAAAAAACCTTGGGAGAAACCAGGCTTAGTCGGGGGGCCAGTTCTCCTCTGGCGAACAGTGCTTTGTTACGAATCAGGTTGCTATCATAAGTCTGATAGGATCGCAACAATCAAAGTATTTATTTCAGTTCCATCCAGTTGAGGATCGTATTCATCACGCCAGTATGGACGGTTTGTTAAGGAACTGTGCTACTGGCTGTCATGTTGATGATGCCTTCACAATGGATGATCTAGTTGACTCGATCTCTGCTGATACTTCAGGGCTGCGTTGTGGTCGTGTCCAGTTGAGGATCGTATTCATCACACCGGTATGGACGGTCTGTTGAGGAACTGTGGCACTGGCTATCGTGTTGATGAGGCCTTCACAATGGATGATCTAGTCGACTCGATCTCTGCTGATACTTCAGGGCTGCGTTGTGGTCGTGTCCAGTTGAGGATCGTATTCATCACGCCGGTATGGTTGGTCTGTTGAGGAACTGTGGCACTGGCTATCGTGTTGATGATGTCTTCACAATGGATAATCTAGTCGACTCGATCTCTGCTGATACTTCAGGGCTGCATTGTGGTCGTGTCAAGGTGCAGGTCCTTGGTCTCAGCTGGATACGGCCCGGATCCGGTTGACTACGGTAAACCTCGGGATAAACAGAAAGACTAATATTAGCGTAGATGCCAGTCTTCTTCTGATGTAACAAGTACATCTGGTGTTATAGGAAATGTTCCTGGTTCCGGCTGACCTAATTTATGCAGCCTAATAATCCTTTAACGGATTTGAAAATATAAATTGATAATGTGTTATGTGTATGCCAGGTTGAAGAGATGTGTTTTTAGTCTAGATTTAAACAGAAGAGTATGTCTGAATCCGAACAATGCTAGGAAGATTGTTCCAGAGTTTGTGTGCCAAATAGGAGAAGGATTACCACCTGCGGTTGATTTTGAAATCTAGGTATTATCAGCTGGCCTGAATTCTGAGATCGCAATAAACGTGAAGGATTATAATGATTTAGAGCTCGCTCAGGTACTGGGGAGCTAAAACCATTTAGTGCTTTGTAAGTAATTGCAAGATTTTTTAAAACTATACGATGTTTAACAGGAAGCCAATGCAGTGATGACAGAACTGGGCTATGGTCATACTTCCTAGTTTCTAGTAAGAACTAGCTGCTGCATTTTGTATGAGCTGTAGTTATTTATCAAGCGGGAGGAACAACCACCCCAGTAGAGCATTACAGTAATCTAGCCTTGAGGTCATGAACGCATGAACTAACTTTTCTGCATTTTTCATTGAGAGAATATGTCGTAGTTTAGATATATTTTTAAGATGGAAGAATGCGGTTTTGCAGATGCTAGTAATGGTTAACAGGATAAACAAACATCAGAAAATATGTTGAATGATACAGAAAAACGTACTGAAATATATCACGTCTCATGTAATCTATCAATCAGTGTTTCGACTTCAGAAAGATGTCAATAATACAGCTTGTAAATAATGTCACATAACGTTACATTTACCTCAGGAAAGCCTTTTCATGACCAGCATGTTAGTTAGCTAGAAAAATGAACCCTAGAGAGGAGTATTATAATGCATTATAATGTTATTATTATTAAAACTTTCTCATCAATTTTAATCTCAACCTGACCCTAACTCAACACACACTCCACCACATGTTACTTTTCGGTGAAACCTACGCTCACTCTCACCATCCCACCTATCCTCTTTGGTCTCATCCACACTTCCTCCCCCTAACATGTTCTCATCACTGGACACTAACAATGCTACTGACACTCTTTGCACCACTCTAACGTCTTGCTTAGATGACTTCTGCCCCCTTTCATCCAGACCAGCCCCTGCCACCCCCTCTGCCCCCTGGCTCTCTGAAGATCTCCATGAGCATCGGTCTAGACTCAGGGCTGCAGAGAGGAAGTGGCACAAATCTAAAGATCCTACTGACCTTAGCTTATATCAGTTACTCCTTTCTTCTTTCTCTACTAATGTCTCCAATGCTAAAACCACATACTATCACAATAAAATTAACAATTCTACTGATTTCTACACACTTTTCAAAACCTTCTCTGCTCTTCTTTGCCCTCCTCCCCTCCCTCCCACATCAACTCTTACAGCTGATGACTTTTTGATGCCACATTTTTCACACATAAAATAACAACCATCAGCAGCCAATTCTCCACACCACACACTGACAATAACATCTCAATGGAAAACACACAAATTCTCCTCTCCTTCTCCATGCTATCTGAGACAGATGTTTCAAAACTCATCCTTTCCAATCACCCTACTACCTGTCCACTTGACCCTATTCCCACTCATCTTCCTCAGGCTATCTCCTCCTCAATTGTACCTGCACTCCCTCACATTATTAATTCTTCCCTTCACACTGGAACATTTCCCACAGCTTTTAAGCAGGCTAGGATTACACCGCTGCTTAACCCACTCTGAATCCAGCACTTTTAGAAAACTACAGACCGGTATCCCTTCGTCGTTTAATTGCAAAGACACTTGAGAGAGTTGTATTCAACCAACTGTCTACTTATCTCACACAGAACAACCTCCTTGACAACAACCAGTCTGGCTTCAAGAGTGGCCACTCAACTGAGACTGCCCTGCTCTCAGTCACTGAAGCCCTGAGACTGGCATGAGCAACTTCAAAATCATCAGTACTCATCTTGCTGGATCTCTCTGCTGCTTTTGACACAGATAACCACCAGATCCTCCTGTCAACACTCATGTTGAAGGGCATCTCGGGAACCACACTCCAGTGGTCCATCAGGGTATCTTGGAGAGGTGAGGTGTCCAAGTCACATCATGTCGCTACTGGGGTACCTCAGGGCTCAGTGCTTGGATCACTTCTCTTCTCCATCTACATGTCATCACTAAGATCTTTCATTCAGGATCATCGTTTTTTCCTATCACTGCTGATGACACACAACTCTACCTCTCATTCCAACCAGATGATCCGATGGTTGCTGGTCACATCGCAGCCTGTCTGACAGCCATTTCTGCCTGGATTAAGGACCACCATCTTCAACTCAACGTTGCAAAAACGGAACTGCTTGTGGTCTGTGCCAACCCAACACTTCATCATAACCTTTCAATTCAACTTGGGTCGTCAACCATTACTCCTTCCAGGACAACCAGGAACCTTGGAGTGGTGATGGATGATTGTTTAAGCTTCACAGATCATGTTGCTACAACGTCCCAGTCCTGCAGATTTGCCTTATACAACATTAGGAAGACTTGACCCTTCCTATAGGAGCATTCCACACAAATTCTTGTCCAAGCTCTTGTTCTATCCAGACTGGACTATTGTAATGCTCTCTTGGCTGGCCTTCCAGCATGCACTGTCAAGCCTCTACAACTGATCCAGAATGCTGCAGCAAGACTGGTCTTCAACGAGCCGAAGAGAGCACACGTCACTCCTCTCATCATCAGCCTGCATTGGCTGCCAATAGCTGCTCGCATCCAATTCAAGGCTCTGATGTTTGCCTACAGAACGACCGCTATACCTAAATTTTCTACTTCAGACTTATGTGCCCTCCAGAAACTTGCATGAAACTTGCATTCTGCAAGTGAATGGTGCCTTGTTGTGCCATCACAAAGGGGCACAAAATCGCTCTCGCAGACCTTCTTCGTGGTTCCTGGCTGGTGGAATGATCTGCCACGCTCTGTCCAAGCAGCTGAGTCTTTAGCCATTTTCAAAAAAATGCTAAAGACGTATCTTTTTCATCAGCACTTGACCCAGTAATAGTAGCACTTACCTCGATTTCTACTCCTCCATCTATTTGTGTATTTATTAAAAAAAAAATCCTTGCTACGAGCACTTTACTGACGTAACTGTGACTTCACGGAGCACTTACATACTGTTGTTCTCATGTTGATTTGATTGATTCTCATTTGTAAGTCGCTTTGGAGAAAAGCGTCTGCTAAATGATTAAATGTAAACGTAAATGTAAAACCACATTATATTACTTAGAATTTATGATTTTAACCTTTAATAATAATACCAGCTGACAGGCTCCCTGTATGTTTATAGCATAAGTTGAGAGATTTTTTTCCTTGAGAAAATTAACATTTATGATATTTATCCAAATGAATCGATATTAAATCAAGATCAGAATCAAATATCAAGATTATGAACTGAAATCATGAAATGTGTCAAGCACTAATAATAACACTCGCCACCAGACACTGTACCATATAAACATTGTAACATGTTTTTCTCTAAACTTAATGAAATTCTGTTGAGTCACCAAATGTTTTGACAGCCACAAAACACTTGAAGTAGTATTTACTAACCATGAATAATGACGATGTAGATGTTTCTTGTTCCTCCACTGAACTTGTCTTGAGCAGAAGTTATGAAACTCCTTTGAGTTCTGTTTTATTCATAGAAGACTGTAGAGGAGGAGTTTTCTTCAGAACCTAAACATGTTATAACGTTCTCTCAAAAGGACTTGAGAATCACTGTCTGTCTTCAAAACACCCTCACATGACATCTCTGATATTACAGGTAAAAAGAGACAAACACTGAAGAGACAGACAGCACTGACATATATTAATTATACAAAAAAGCATCTTGATAATGGACAAAGGCTCTGTCCACTCTGCAAAATTGTTTTGTTGTAATGTGGACAGGGGTTAATTGTTGAATGTTACACTGGCTACTAGTCTGGGTAAACCCAGCCTGATCTGCCGGCGATTTGATTTCGCTCGGCAACTCAGTCTGGAAACCCGTGCATTCATTTCTACTGCTCCTGTTACACTTTTGCGGGAACCAATCACAGACTGGCTTATCCACCTTGCTCGCTATTGGCGGGTATAACACGATGACGATAGAGAAGCGACGGCAAGCAGTTTTCAAACTCTATCTGATCTACCCGTCACTCCAAAATAACAATGCACAATCACAGTGACGCCGATTGTGTTAAGCATTTACCTTATCTGAGAGAAATGTAGCAGAGCGTTGATCCGACAGTCTCTTCATAGGAAGATTACAAACAGCGATTAATGACACACAATGATTTGCTTCACGATGTGAGTACAGGACTCTTTTACTTCAATGCCCCTTGATGGTAGACAATATTTTTATTATTTGCTCTATATGTTTCGTCTCCCTGCTTCTTGAATCTCGCGCCGCCTGAGCTGACTGGAATTCTTTTTGGTTGTCATGACAATGACGTAGTTTAGGGCGGCTATATTCCGCGTTCATTTACACTGAACCAGAACAGTATCAGAGTCGCCTTTTAACCTCTCGACGATGCTGAATGACTTCTTTAGTTAGCAAACAAATTGCTCGAGTGGGTGTAAATACCGAACACTTTCATGTTTTTTTGCACAACCTGCAAAAATCGCTCGATGCCATTGCTGCTTCTGCAAACCGCGGATCAGTGCTACAAACCAATACAAACTAACCCTGCGTCTCAATCAGCTCCTAGTTCCCTAGGTCGTGAATCAGTATATCATGAAAGTGAATGTGGCTGATTCCCTGATCAGTGCCCTGACTACTGAACTAGGGAGCTGATTGAGACACACGGTAAACCTGTCTAGAGTTTTCGCATCGCTCTGCAAAGTACGTCACCCGGATCGTTGATCTGATTGGTTGAAGGACTATCCAATTGCGTGACTAATGCTCGTTGATCACGCCTCTTGTGCAGTAGGAAATACATAAAGACTCCCCAGACCAATGTTCAATTTTAAATTGAGCTTGGTCTGGTGATAGCCAGACTAACTGGCTACGTTTACATGCACCCAAATAGTCCATTTGTAAATCGATTGACGGCTCAATCGGATTGAAAAATGTTCATGTAAATGCCTTAATCGATCCGACTGAGCTCGATCTGAATGAAATTTCGATCGGATTGAAAGGGGTGGTTTATCCCTTTTCTAATCCGATCCAACAGCAAAAAATTACCATTTAAACGCTTGAATCGGACTACTCTCTCAATCCTATACAGAAGTCTCTGGGGCACATGCACAGTGTAATGTTGACACGCATTACGCAGTGCGCAAATTCACATTCACGTCTTTAGTTGTAAAGATGTATGCCAACAGGCAGTGGCGTAGCTGTATCCCCTTGTCACGATATTGGAAATCTTTCCGTTTTAAAACAAGAAGGGGAGCCAATGGATATCACAAAAGAAGCAATGTGCAAACTTTGCGCAAGAGTTATGCCGGTGAAAAAGTCTCAGCTTTGGTCAGTGTTAAATAATTTCACTACAGAAAGTGAAAGTAAAAGTGACGGAGCTGTCTGACGCTGCATTAATGGAGCATATTCTCTCAGAGACGAATTTCAATCAAATTTCAAATAATTTTCAAAGATAACAAATAGACTAATCGTATATTATCCTCAGAGCACGTCAGTTATGCGGTGATGCTCTATGAAATTATTGCGGGGCAAAGTTATTAAAATATTAATTTAATAACGAAAGAAAGTAGCCTAACCTAATAGTAATGTAACAGGCCTACATTAATTAGAAATGCCAACCCCTCTTAATATTGCCAAGATTTGATGCTTTTTACAATATCTCTGTCTATCGTCAATACACGATCATCGTCTGTTGACGCAACCCGGGTTACTGCAAGCAAAGAATATACACTAACAAGAAGCGACAGTCAATAGAACGTTCCACTGAAACATCGGCGCCCAGCAGTGGCCCTGCGTTTCCGCCATTTTGGGGTGTCGAGTTATTAGTCAAAAACAGATCAGGCCCATTGAACGTGTTACAACTTGCCATTCTTTTATTCCAGAACTTTCCCCAAAACAGGTCTTCCGCCTCATCCCTTGACTCCTCCCAGCCCCTCCCAGATAGCATGTAGTAATCGGCCCGAGCTCGGCTGCCCCGCGGCGCCTGCGGCTCAGAATCGGCATCGGCGCGTGTTAACCAGGCCGATTGTGGCCCGCAGCTCGCTCTGGGACATGTATATTTGTTACGGCTGTAAAGCACCGGGCCGATTCCTGTTCACTGTAACTGGCCCAACTCTGGCTATAGAGATCTTTGCCACTTCTGGCAGTGACTTGGCTTATGTTCACTCACAGATGGTTACATTAGCAATAATTAAAATTGTCTTAAAATTGACTTCGTTTCCTGGTAGTATCTGATATGAATTAACTACGTTACACGTTTAATGTAGCGAATTTGTCAATAACAACATATCTGCGGTAAAACCTAATATAATAAAAGTGCCATATAAGAGAGAACATTCTCTAATATGTATAATATCAAATCTATTTATAAGTAATGTAGCAATTCATTATTTTATACGCTTTCATGTATTTTAAACACGCTTCACTGCGTGCTCAGGTGATTCATTCATGTTCATGCGCGCGGGGGAGGGGTCTCGTACCTGTGCTAGTGGGTGAATCCGCCATGTTTGAGTGGTTTGGAGTGGACGCAAGCAAAACAATGGATTATTTACCAAAAGATATTAATGTTTGAGATCATTTTGACAACATTCTGGTAAGCATCGACGCACATTTACATTTGTAGTATGTTTACTTAGCAGACACTTATAAAGGAACTTGTTAACTTCACGTGACTGCCGCGAACGCTGCGTTCTTGGCTTGCCTGAAAACTTTCGGTATGCCACTACAGCTAATAATGGACGAAATCTTTTTATCTTTGATCTAAGCATTGTTATGTGGATCTCGAGTGTTTACGCTGCTCTAAACTTTGATGAGCAACACTCGTCTATAAATCATTAGAAAGGTCTAAGGATTTATATTATATTATTAGGATAAAAATGTATTTAATATGAACTACGTGCCTCTTATGCATCAACTGTGGGGGACAAAAACCCTGTACACTTTGTACATTAGAGAAAACATATTAATTATGTGTTTTCCTCAAAGTTCTTTAGAGAGAGGAATTATTTTTCCTATTTTTACCCTGAATAGGATTGAGTGAAATTACTGGGCGCCGGAGGGCACCCTTGAGCAGATACTCCAAATAATCCAAATATACGTGATATAACAAACGCTGATCCTCAGTGGGCATCATGCTATCGCTGTGACTGAATAAAAAGAAGGTAGAAACGCTTTGATTCATTAAACATGAATAAAATAAACGGAGGACTGCAACAATACATGGTTTATATGTTTTCTTCAAGCCTTCTAAGGTATTTCCGTAATAAAGTATATTTATAATCCAATGCTAATAAAAATGCTATTTCAAACACTCAATTGATGTTATAAGAGCCATTATTTGAATAATTCAATTTAATATTAAAGTTAGAAATGCATGAATAAGATACATTTTTATGTGTTTGGATATATATGTATATTTGTTAAACACCCCCATGTTTATTCTGCAATGGTTTGTTCCGTTTTATTATTGGACTGCCTTGGTGCCCTTTGTTTTTGGCGCCCCTTTGTGAGAAAGAAAGAAAGACGGAGCTACACAGTTTTTTGAACTGAGTTTATTTTATTTCTGTTTATTGTACAAGAACATTCAGTAAACCACTGAAATCTGAACGAAGACCCGAGTCAATTCTTTGTCCAAGAACAACGAAGATTATTGCTACTACATAAGTCAAAAAACTGCTCATGAAGGAAGCTGAGGGCGGCTCGCGACAAACGCTGCTTGGAATCATTGAAGGACGTTAGGTGAACCTCAGCGAATATTAGAAGGACGGTACAAAAGGACTTAAGGTACTGTGATTGCAGTCTTTTCACAAGTGAAGATTGTGAATATTAGACGACTACAATTATTGCAGCAGCTTCATTTTAACGCGATGGTTTGCGTGGAGATCGGCTTTCTAATTTAGCAGAATGGTGGATGATTCTGTGCATGCGAATGTGCCTGGTAATGGCCACAAGAGGGCGCCAAAGCCTACTGCAAAGGCGGCTGAAGAGAAAATGAATCGACTTAAGAATGAGAGACAGGGAAATTGGCACAATTAACACGCAAACGAATGAAATTGACAGATTAATGCAAGATAAGAAGATGTGAAGACTGAACTGAATGTCTTCTGCCAGATCTTATGTCAGTTTTGAGAGTTGAATGCTGAATGTTACTCCTGTTGTCCGATGAAGAGGGAAAGAAGATGAGATTAACTGGTTTCAACCCAAGATTGAACATTTCCAGCAGTTTACAATGAATGTAAAAAAATGGATTTCAACCACAAATAAAAGAAATGAGTCTGATGAGCATGAACCTCAAGATGAAGATGATGATGGTGTTAAACCAAGTGATAGTGTGTCAGAAGTGATGGCTCCTCATCATAGAAGGGAAAGTGGATCTGTGGACAAGTAGTTTGTGGCTTCTTCAACCATTTGCTCGTGTCAAGGCAGAAGCTAAGCGTGCAGCACTTTTAGCCCGGGTATCTGCTTTAAAAAGAGGCAAGAATTAGAAGCTGAAGAGTTGAGATTGAAGGTGTTACGACCCGGCTCAAAATCACAACATAAAGAGGACACTTGACAACATAAGTTTCAATAAAGAAAATATAAATTTATTTCAGGTTAATCAAATAATGTCTAGGGTCAAAATGTTAAAGAATAATAAAGAAACAAATCAAATAACTGTTGGAAATGGGGTTTGTGGAGTTGTGGAAACAAATGGGAACACCAAAATATCAACCCACTCTTCAAACAAAGGCTACGTTCACACTGCAGGCTGAAACGACCCAATTCCGATTTTTTTGCCCCTATGCGACCTGTATCTGATCTTTTCATGACAGTCTGAACGACACAGATCCGATCTTTTCAAATGTGACCCAGGCCACTTGGGTATGTGGTCCTGAATCCGATACGTATCCGATCTTTTGAAATGCGACCTCCGTCTGAACGGCCAGGCCACATGTATCCGACCCATACGTCATTGATACGCTACAAACGTCATAATTGTGCGTTGAAGTAGGCGGGAACGAGAAGATAAACAACAACCATGGCGGACGATGCTGCTGAGACCAGTCAATGGAAGGGAAGCGAGGTCACAGATTTAATTAATATTTGGGGTGACAGCTCTATTCAGGCCAAACTCGAGGGCTCTTATCGGAACCGGGCGGTTTACGAAAACATTTCCAGCGAAATGGCCGAGCGTGGTTACAGACGAGAAGATTGTAATTGTGCTGGCTCCGTTGGGAAAATAACTTTAATATTGCAAAAAGAGCTCCGCTGTTGACTACACTGTTGTTGACATCCATGTTTAACGTTAGCTACTTCCGCAAACAACGAGTGACGTCGTTGACCGTTGCGTACTCTTCTGCGCATGCGGGTCACTTCTGGGTCATTTCACGTTTACACAGGAGATCACAAAAGGTCGCATTTAATTGAAAATGTGAACGGCCTTGCAAAAAAATCAAATTTTTTCAAAAAATCGGAATTGAGCATTAAGCCCTGCAGTGTGAACGTAGCCAAAGACACAGAAACAAAAATGAGAGAGAGCGAACTCAAATCCATAAGCCTCTTAAATAGGAGTGCCACAGGTGCAGCCCATGATCAGCACTGGAGTCCCGCCCATCAAAGAGGAGCCTCTGTCCCTGCAATCTCTCAACAAAAAAAATAAAGGAAAAAGGGGCAGGGCTGTAACACCTCCACCCACAAAACGTTAAATAATCTCAAATTTAACACGTTATATTAAAGAGTCAAAACAAAAAAAAGTAATAAATCAATGTATATAGCAAATATATATATACCTACTTATCAAAATTGACACCTCCTAAAGTATCATGTTTACAAAAAACAAATCCACAGGTAGAAACTGTTGAAAAAAACAAAAGGCAGGAGCATAGTACGATATTACCCACGAGACAGCGCATCAGCTAAAACATTCTCCTTTCCTTTAATGTAATGAATTTGTAAAGGATAAGACTGCAAAAACAGACTCCATCTCATCAAACGCTGGTTCGTGTTGCAACTCCGCTGCAAAAAGACTAATGGATTATGATCAGTCATCACTTCAATTGGGTTGCCACTACTCAAATAAACCTCGAAATGCTGAATTGCCAAGATTAACGCCAAAGCCTCCTTCTCAATTACCGAATAGCTTCTTTGATGGAAATTAAACTTTTTAGAAAAGAAGCAAACTGGATGTTCAATACCTTGATTGTCATCCTGCAGAAGAACGGCTCCTGCATCAGTCTCACTTGCATCTACTGCCAGTTTGAAAGCCTTTTCGAAATTCGGCGCTGCCAAGATGGGGGCATTGGCCAACAGGGCCTTGGCATTATCAAATGCCTGCTGGCAACTATTTGTCCACACAAAGTCAGTTTTTGGACTTAAAGGTCCCGTTTTTCGTGTTTTTTTTGAAGCTTTGATTGTGTTTATAGTGTGCAATATAACATGTGTTCATGTTTCGCGTGTAAAAAAACAGTATTTTTCACATAATTTACTTATCTGTATACCGCTGTTTCCACTGTCATAAAAACGGGCTGATGACTTCCTTGTTCTATGAAGTCCCTCCTTCAGAAATACGTAACGAGTTCTGATTGTGCCAGCGGTTCCTGTGTTGTGATTCGACAGCAGCTTAGCGAACCTTGCCCGGAAAGGTCACGCCTCTTACCATAACGTGGAGATGCACGCTCAGTGTTATTGTAAACATGTCTTTAATTTTACCCTATCAATTTGAGCCGGAATCAGACCCGGTGATTGGACTGCGGGATGAAAAAATAACAGCGTTTCGACGACATGGCGACAAACACACTCTACAAACGCAACTCTTATGTATTCCTGTGGGCGGAGGTTAGTCAAAAAACTGTTTTAGTGACGTCATTAAAGAAGGAAGTAGAGGGATGTAGTCCAAACTGGCCGTTCGATGTAGGCGACTTCTGTTAAATAAAATATCTCGCTTGGCATTGAACTTTGAGCTTTAAAATTTTACAGATTTTATTTATACTCTAACAACAACATTACACACTAACTAAAGTTGAAACATGAGATCATGAAGAACGGGACCTTTAACAAATCTGTAAGAGGATTCACTACAGTAGCAAAATTGGGACAAAAGGCACAATAATAGCCAGTCATACCCAAAAACCTCCTTAGATCCTTACGAGACTGAGGAACAGGGAAACAATCTATAGCTTCAACTTTAGCCCTCACAGTCCGAACTTGACCCTGCCCCACAATTTTGCCCAAATAGGTAATGGTAGCCTTGGCAAACTCACACTTGGCTAGGTTAACAGTCAGGTTAGCAGCCAACAAACGGTCTAAAAGAGCTTTAAGCTGAGCTACATGACTACTCCAGTCAGGACTATACACCACAATATCGTCTAGATATGCTTCACAATTGTCTAACCCAGATATCACTTGGTTAACTAACCTCTGAAAGGTAGATGCGGCATTTTGCATTCCAAAAGCCATAACCCGGTATTCCCATAACCCATCTGGAGTCACAAACGCTGAAATCTCTTTGGCTCTGTCAGAGAGGGGAACCTGCCAGTAACCTTTTAAAAGGTCTAACTTGGTTACATACCTGGCAGATCCCACACGGTCACTGCAGTCATCCAATCGGGGCAAAGGATAAGAATCTACTTTGGTTTAAGCATTAACCTTACGAAAATCTGTACAGAACCTCATGGACCCATCAGACTTTGGCACCAAAATACAAGGAGAACTCCAGGCACTTTGGCTTGGTACGGCAATTCCATGTTCAACCATATAGGCAACTTCCTTACTCAACAGTGCACGCTTTTCAGGACCAACCCGGTAGGGATGTTGCTTCACAGGAGCAGCTCCTGAAACATCAATATCATGCACAACAAGATTAGTTTGGCTAGGCACATCTGGAAACAAGGGAACATAGGAACTAATCAGCTCTTCAAGAACAGACCTTTCAACCTGAGGTAAATAAGAAAGCTGAGCCTCAAGATTAAAAAGAATTTCAGAATTATTCAATGGGGGTGCAGGAACCACCACTTCACAGAGTTCCTCTGAAATAACTGAAGCACAAGGTAACACCACATTCTTTGTTAAATCAGAACTACCCTCTCTAACAAAATACTCCTTCAGCATATTAATATGACAGAGACGATTTCTCTTTCGTCTACCTGGAGTAGAAATGACGTAGTCAAGATCACTAACCTTGCGTTCTACTGTGTAAGGCCCTGAAAAACGTGCCTGCAACGAAGAACCATGGACAGGAAGCAAAGCCAAAACTTGATCCTACTGAAAAAGATCGCTTTTTAGCCCGCTTATCATACCACGCCTTCATCCTTTTCTGTGAGCCAGCGAGATTAGAACGAGCAATTTCACAGGCTTTACTAAGTCGATATCGGAAGTGGCTAACATAGTCCAGTAAGTTGGAAGAATCTGTTGCTTCAGCCAGCCACTTCTCCTTCAACAACTTCAAAGGGCCACGGACATTATGCCCAAAGACCAATTGAGCAGGGCTAAACCCCAGAGAATCCTGCACAGCTTCTCTGGTTGCAAAAAGCATGAGATGTACTCCTTCATCCTCAAGACAGTAGGTTTTTAACATTGCTTTCAAGGTTTGGTGAAACCTCTCAAGAGCCCCTTGGGACTCTGGGTGGTAGGCACTAGAATGGCAATGCAAAATTCCTAACTGATCCAGCACCTGCTTAAAAATCCTAGACATAAAATTGGATCCTTGATCGGACTGAACAGTCTTAGGAAGCCCGAAAATTGAAAAAAAACTTCAACAAGGCCTGCACTACTACAGGAGCTGTTATCTTCCTTAAAGGAATGGCCTCTGGAAAGCGAGTAGAAGCACACATAACAGTTAGTAAATATTGGTTGCCATGTTTGGTTTTAGGCAAAGGACCAACAACTCTACCAAATGGCTCCTCAAAAGCTGGAATAGGATGCAAAGGAGCAATGGGTATAGTCTGGTTTGGTTTACCAGCTACCTGGCAAACATGACAGGTCCTGCAATAAGCTACTACATCTTTTTTTTAAACCAGGCCAATAGAAATTTTGCAATATATGATTATATGTCTTATTCACACCAAGATGTCCTGCCATGCTACAATCATGTGCTAACTTGAGAATCTCTGCACGAAAAACCTGAGGTACCACAATCTGAAAGACATTGCTCCACTCATCTTGTCTGGATAATGATTGTGGGTGCCATTTTCGCATTAGGACCCCATCCTTCTGAAAATAACCAGATGACAGCTCATTTACCTCTTGTTCAGTGCCCATTTCCTCAAACAGAGAAGATAAAGAAGAATCTTTACTCTGCTCTAAAATGAGTTGATCTCTGGTAATCTGGTAATCTGGTAATCTCTGGTAAAGACTCTTTACGAGGAATTTCCTGGGATGTTTCTAGCTCTTCCTTACCCATCACTATGGGAAATTCAATGGGCACATCCTTATCTACCTCCTTCCCACCAGACTCCCTCAAAAAGGTATCAGCCAGATCAAAATTAAAATCTGCACCTCTTTCATTTGTGGATTTAAAAGTCTGTTTAGCCATAGTCCGGGTCACTGCACATACTGGGAAAACATCAGGAAAAGACTGAGACAGATCAGAGCTCCCGCTTGACACAGGCACCTCAATAACTTGAGGATTAGGAGTGACTCTGACACCAGCCAAATCATTGCCTAAAATGAAGGAAACCCCTTCAATTGGCAAATAGGGCCGCACACCTACCACTACCCGACCAGACACTAAAGGTGATTTTATCTCAATGCTATGTAGGGGAACAACAGTACAACCCATTTCAACTCCTCTTACCAGCACATGAGCTCCTGTAGTAGTCTGGTCAGAGAGAGGTAAAATTCCCTCAAGTAGCAATGACTGCGAGGCTCCAGTATCTCTAAGGATACTCACAGGAACACCACTTTCTTGCCCTGGTAGAGACACAACTCCTGTTGTAAGAAAAGGAGCATAATCTGTTACATAATCACAATCTCCCAAGTCTCTCGACTCCAAAGATTGAAACTCAAAACTCTCATCACTTTTTGTACAGGAAAATGGCATGCAGCAGTCAATCCAACTGGCTTGGTTGATTTCGCTTTCTTACCAAGAACAAAACACTCAGATATCTTATGCCCTGGTTTCTTACAATAAAAGCAGATGATATTTGCCTTGGAAGAAACAGCACTAAGCTTGCTAGAGGAAGTTGGAACAGTCAGATCCTGCTACAACAGGTTTACTATGACCCTGATAATTTCTTCTTAGGTCACGGTTTCCATATAACCCTTTATGGGTTAAAGCAAACTCATCAGCCATTACAGCTGCATCAAACAATTTGGAAACCTTTTGTTCATTTAAGTAAGTAGCCAGAACTGCTGGGACACAATTTTAAACTCCTCTAAGAGAATCAAGTCCCTAAGCTGCTCTTTAGTCTCAACTTGCTGGAAGCACACCACCTAACAAACATGTTCTCCTTTTCCCGAGCAACTCTACAAACGTCTGCCTGTCGCTTTTGGTGTAATTTCGTAAACGTTGACGATATGCTTCAGGTACTAGCTCATAAGCATGAAGGATAGAAGCTTTAACTGTATCATACACAGCACTCTGTTCTAAACTGAGTGATGAATAAACCTCTTGAGCCTTACCTGTAAGCACACACTGTAAAAGCAATGTCCAAACGTCTTTTGGCCACTTCAATGAAGTAGCAACTCTCTCAAAGTGGGAGAAATACTTCTCTACCTCTTTTTCAGAGAAGGGAGGAACCATTTTAATATGCTTACCAATATCAAAAACTTGCTCTACCCTTCGAGAAGACTCAGAGGGTACCACAAAAGGTGAAACAGGCGGCTGCCCCTCAGGTGTCCTACCTGCCAAATCCAACTCCATTTCCCAAAAAGGGAACAGCTTGAGCTGGACACAGAAATTGCTGCATAAAATGCTGAACTCAAAGTGTTAAAAGACTATGAAGATGGTCAAGATGGCATGAATGATTATTACAGGTCACAGACTGGGTCACAAGCTGGTGATTCATTCAAAGGCCGAAAGGAACGACAAGTTCAGTCAGTATCTAACCTGTATATAAAGTCTGAGCCTATGTCAAGCACCCAGAATTGCAGATCTATCCAGAGACCATCTCAACAACCACTCATGGTAACACTCAACAGTCAACTGATGATGGCAGATATTTGTTCAAAGTGATGCAACGCCAAAACGAAATAACTGAATTGTTGGTAAAGCGCAGAGCTTATCCCAGTTACCTCAACGAGATGTACCAATATTTTCTGGAGATCCTCTTGCCTATATTTCTTTCATAAGGCATTTGAGCACGCAATTGAAAACAAGACTAATAATCCACAAGACAGGTTAATTATCTTGAACAGTTCACAAGTGGTGAACCACAAGCTCTTGTTGCAGCTATTGAACATATGAGTCCTGCTAAGGGATATAAAGAAGCTAAGTGTCTACTTCTGCAGCATTATGCAATGAGCTGAAGATAGCTACAGCTTACCTTGAGAAGCTCTACAATGGCCACAAATCAAAGCAGAAGACAGCAAGGGAATGAAGACATACGCCTTATTCCTTATTGGATGTAGAATACCATGGCAGATGTCGAATTTATGGATGAGATGAACATCCAACAAACATGAGAATGAGATTTCAAAACTTACCTTCATTCAGAGAACGTTGGAGAAACACAGCCTTTGATATCCACAACGAAATGGAAGAAGAGCCACATTTGAAGATTTGGTCAACTTTATTGACTTAAATGCTCAAGTTTTGAATGACCCACTCTTGGAGATATCCAAGATGTAAGGTGGATAGAAAAGGAAAGTCCAGTTTGCCAGAGGGAAAGAACTCAAAGAGACTGGTTTCAAAGGTAGTATCTTTGCCACAAATGTCTCACCGGCTGCCAAGGACAAAGCAGAATACTCACTACAAAAGAAAGAGAACACAGAGAATCTGATTCTGCAGTCCAAAGGGCTGTTCTGTAGCAAGGAACACAAACTGGATTCCTGTGTTAAGCTCAAGGAGCAGGAATACAAGGACAGAATTCAGTTTCTTAAAAGTAAAGGTCTGTGCTTTGGCTGTCTAACACAAGGACATATGTAAAGATTGTAAGAAGATAATATCATGTCCAGATTGCTCACTAAAACATCCAGGTGTCCTACATATCGTCAGAAAGAAATAACCAGAGCATCCTCTCAATATACCTGTAAAAGTGAAATCAAAGAAGAGTGAAAAATCAGTAGAGACTTATGCTTTCCTAGACCCAGGGAGCACAACCACCTTTTGCACAGAAGATCTCATGCATCAACTGAACATACAGGGCAAGAAGACTGATTTTCTACTTTGTACTATGGGTCAACAAAGAAAGGTGCATGGATACTTGTTGTCTGACTTAGAAGTGTGTGGTGTAGAAGAGAACACCCAATGTCTTGACTCAGCAACACTTGCCTGTGAAAGAAGAAAACATTCCTAAACATGAGGATATTGAGAAATGGCCTTACCTGCGTGAAGTTCGTCTTCCACATATTGAGGCTGCAGTAGGGCTACTTATTGGAGTGAAGCTCATAAGGCCATGGAACCATGGAAAGTGATAAACAGCAGAAATATGGCCCTTATGCGGTGAAGACAGTTCTTGGCTGGATAGTCAATGGACCTAGAGAAGAGAGCATCAAGACAAGAAAATCTGGTATACAGAGCTATACAGTGAATCGTATATCTGTGGAGAAGATTGAAGATTTGCTGATGAAGCAGTTTAATCTTGATTTTCCTGAACATCGTTATGATGATAATCCTGAAATGTCTCAAGAAGACCGACAGTTCATGAAGTCTGTGACCAAGTCTACTAAGCTTCTGGATGGTCACTACTGCATGAGATTGCCTTTGAAAGATGACAAGATCAAGATGCCGAACAACCGGGATGTAGCGGAACAGCGTCTCAAGAGCCTTCAGATAAGACTCAAAAGGAATCTTGAGTTTCATGAGGACTACACCAGATTTATGAACAACATCATTGATAAAGGGTATGCTGAGAAAGTACCTGATGAGAATTTGCACCGTGGTGATGGAAAGGTGTGGTACATTCCTCACCACGGGGTTTATCATCAGAAGAAGAAGAAAATCTGTGTCGTCTTCGACTGTAATGCATCTTACCGAGGATTTTCTTTGAATGGGTAGTTACTTCAAGGGCCTAACCTCACCAACACGCTTATCGGGGTGTTGTCCAGATGGTGACAGCAGCCACCATCGCAGTCAAAATGGATAGGATGCTGAGATGGGAACTTCAAATTGATCTTGAGGAGTCTAACTTTTGGACTGATAGCACCACAGTGCTGAGATATATCGAGAACGACTCTACAAGATTCAAGACCTTTGTTGCAAACCGAGTCTCATTAACACTCTGAGGTCTGAGGGTATCGCCGGCGATACCACCGCGTTTTTTTCTTACCAGTGTGAAAGTGACTCAAAATACTCCGTTAATGTTGCACATACAATTAAGATTTATACACCATTTTAATCTGTGGAATATATTCTTTTATTTGTGTACACTCAGAGTAAAAACAAAATGTTGTGCTTTTTGTAAAATAAAGAAAACTAACATGATGCATGATCTCTCGTCTCGTCTGAACGAAGTCCAATCTGATAGTTCTCAGAAAATGAACTGTAACTTAGTGAATACTAATGACAAAAAAATTACACATATGTCTAAACGTTGAAATGTCAGGTTTTAAATCGTGTAAGTCAAATCGAAACAAACATTCTGTGTTTATGTAATCTGTATGAAAAGAGAGCCATGTCAGAAATCCGTGATTCAGCTCATTATCCGCTAATGCAGCCACGCCCATGGAGGGAGCGCTATTCAGACGCAAATTCTGAGTCAATACATGCATTCATCGTCTCAATCATGTATTTATTGTCTTGAAAAGTGTTTTGAATAGCCATAGTTAGCGATCTCTGGCCTCTGTTAGTTCCTGGATTGCCTATTCTTCTTTAGCATTGGCATTTGTGGACTAAAAGTGCACAGAGCGCCCTCCGGCTGCAAGTATGAATTGTAAACACAGTATCCAGCGTTCACAGTGACGACAATAAATAATGAATAAATACTCCTCTGTATAGAAAATTGACATAAACATGAGAATCCATCAATATTTCTCCAATGTGCATGCTTTTAAGCTAAAAGCCTATATGAAATGCCATAGAGGTAACATAATTGTTCAGACACTTTGCATCACAGAAAACATTTATTTTAAAGAATATATAGAATACCTTATTTTTAAATTGTAATAATATTTCACAGTATTGCTGTTTTTTCTGTATGTTTGATTTACATTATGATGAGCTTGAGACATGATCAACAGAGGGTTTTTTCACAGCCTACCTGACTGAAAGGCCTCATTAATATGCAGTCATTTCAGGTCATTATTATGTGATTCTTTTGTCTTCTCAGGTGAGAATCACCCATTATACATGAGGATTCACGCCTCCACGCATACTGTGTTTCTTGACCAAAGATGTTTAGAAAATTTAAATCTCTCTATTGTTTTATATGAACAAGCAGGCAGCATAATTTTTACCTCATTTTGAAGCAAAAACTCTAGTCTACAACCTCAAATACCCAGAAGTCTTGTGAACAAAGATTTAATATATATATTTTGGCTTTATTTCAGTGACTTAAGTTTTTTTGTTTTTTCAATAACCACGCATAAACGTTATTCCTTCAAAAATACAAACATGTACATACATGTTCCTCACATATTATTGTAGCCTAGTTTGTGCTGAATACAGTGTAATGACACTTTTTCCATTAATATGTTTATGAACAACGAAAAAGCACAAATGTCAGGGCATGTCAAAACTTCTCCAGGGTCCCAAAAAACCTCAGACCCCTGAGGGTTAATTAGAGAAGCTTCAAAACCGTCTCAGTGGAGATATGTGAGCTCTGCAGATAATCCTGCGGACGAAGCTTCGAGGGCCGTTGTACGGCTAACACATCTCAAAGAAATCCTGCTGGATTTAAGTTGCAAGAGGAAGGAGATACAGATGAGGATCAGTCACACAGAAAGAGATCCCAATATACAAAAAATTGTAGTACAGATACCTACAAAAGAGGTTTTAAGGAAAGAATGCCTACCATAGAGGATATGGTGAACGCTGAGCTGGATCTAATTCGTTACAGCCAGAAACAGAAGTTTCAGGAAGAAATAAAAATGCTGCAACAAGGAAAGATGCATGTCAAGAAAGACAGCTGCATATACCGATTGGATCCTTACCTTGAGGATGGCGTGTTAAGAGTGGGAGGTAGATTGAGCAGATTGGCGATGCCTGAAGAATCAAAGCATCCCATTATCTTGCATAAAGACCTCTGTATATGCTCCCTAATTCTTGAACATATCCACCAAAACATTGGTCACTCTGGACGAAACCATGTCCTGGCAAAGCTAAGACAGAAATACTGGCTTCCTAGAGCAAATTCTGCAGTTAGAAGAACAATTCGTGCATGTTTTGTCCGCAGACGATTGCGTGCAAAGACTGGTGTGCAAAAGATGGCAGATTTGCCAGAAGATAGGCTGCTACCAGACAAACCACCGTTCAGTAATACTGGGGTCGATTACTTCGGACCATTTGAGGTGAGGAGAGGACGCTCTATGGTCAAGAGATATGGTGTGCTCTTTACCTGCCTCACCATTAGAGCCATTCATTTAGAAGTCGCACCGTCTCTGGACACGGATGCGTGTGTCAATGCTATACGCCGATTCATTTGTAGAAGAGGTCATGTCTCAGTAATCCGTTCCGATAATGGAACAAACTTCAAAGGAGCTGATAGGGAGTTGCGTGAAGCGTTGCAGAATTTGAATCAGGCAACGATTCAAGAAGAGATGCTAAAGAGGGAAATTCAGTGGATATTCAACACTCCTGGAGCGTCTCACCATGGTGGAGTCTGGGAACGTCAGATTCGCACAGTGAGAAAGGTCTTGAATTCCACACTGAGACAGCAGGTATTGGACAATGATGGCCTACATACACTATTGTGTGAGGTGGAATCAATCATCAATGACAGACCAATTACCAAAATGTCTGATGACCCTAATGACCTCGAAGCCTTGACCCCTAACCATCTGTTGCTGATGAGGAAAGAAGTAAGCTTACCTCCAGGTGTGTTCAAGAAAGACGATGTCTATTCAAGGCGTAGATGGAAACAAATCCAATACCTGGCAGATCTTTTCTGGCATCGGTGGACGCTGGAATACTCATCTCTCCTGCAGGAACGTCGGCGATGGTCTGAAAAGAAATTTTGAGATTGGAGACATTGTCCTGATTGTGGATTCCAACGCACCTTGGAATTCCTGGATGATAGGCCGCATCATCAAGACAATGCCTGACTCTAAGGGATGTGTTCGCAGTGTGTGTGTTCAGACAAAGAGCAGCACGTTGAATCGACCCATCTCCAAAATATGTCTTCTACAGGAGGCTGTCTGACTTAAGTTTGATTGGAAGTTCCAGTTGTGACTCCAAAGATTCTTACTCTAAAGGTTTATGTTTCTAGATAACTTTAAGTGGTAATTGATATAGTTTGCCTGCCTATACAATTAGGGGCTGGGCATATAAGAGCTATTATTTGAATAATTCAATTTAATATTAAAATTAGAAATGCATGAATAAGATACATTTTTATGTGTTTGGATATATATCTATATTTGTTAAACACCCCCATGTTTATTCTGTAATGGTTTGCTCCGTTTTATTATTGGACTGCCTTGGCGCCCCTTTGTGAGAAAGAAAGAAAGACGGAGCTACACAGTTTTTTGAACGGAGTTTATTTTATTTGTACAAGAACATTCAGTAAACCATTAAAATCTGAACGAAGACCTGAGTCAATTCTTCGCAGATACCATCGCCGGCGTTCAGTTCGCAGTTGACGTTCCTCACGACGCATGTACAGGCCTATAATTGTGATTATCTAAATATTCACATAGACAATGTTAGCGGTAGTCCGATGTACTACAATGTGAAAACGTTTATTTTAGATGGGATATAATGCTGCAGCGTCATTTAAGTTCACGTTAGCCTATCATTTTGAACGTTCATTGAAGCGGTCGCACTATGAGAGTGATCGTATTCACCGTCTCAAATTTCAGAAGTGTGCAGGTCCACCCGCAGATTCTATTTTCGAATTTCGTTTCAGCAATATCATCAAAGGGCCTAGCTATCATCAAAGCAATCTTCAACATTCTCTCGTCGTCACTACAACAGCCACCTCATCTCAGTGATAAGTATTTTCATCGTTTTATGCATTTTGATGTCGTTGGGTGTATAATCATACTCTTTTGCTCTTTACATACATCAGCAGAGCCGTACAGTGCAGTAGCATGCATTTGTTTGAGATGGAACGGTGCTCGTTTGCATTGTTACATTCATAGCATGTCGTAATGATCCGCATAAAGCGGAGTTGGACTCGTTGTCTAACAGCAGAAAGAACGACAAGCTTTGTAACTTGGGTATGCATGGCGCATAGTGTCGAGTGACTTCCCTTGTAACATTAGAGGCAGAAACATCATTATTTATGTCCTGTGTGGTAATAAGGCTATGTCATTTACATACTGTATATATATATATATATAAAAAATTTACCTGTACGTGTTACTTTCTGCAGTTAAAGTCTCCGTCTATGTCCTGTGTGTTCAGCTTCATGCATGTGCACCAGATTTTCTTTGTGCAAAAAAAGGGACAGTGGATTTCATTCCATAGTTATTGCGTTATCTTTCTGCGACTAACGTCATATATCGTGATATGACAAATTAAGATTATTTGAATAACACTTTTCGGAAAGTAGCCTAATTCTAGAACATTTAGGGTGATTTAAATGAAATAAAGGGTGTTTGACATATTTCAGGTAAGTATTCAGATCCAGGAAATGATTAATGTAAATAACACTGCATAGTCTTTACTGTTTTAAATGAATTTAATTTACCTGTGCTAAAGGCACAATCTCGGCGTGGAATCGCGGGCGCGATTGCAACGAGGGACTGATTTCAGTGCCACACGCGAGTCCCAGCCTGCATTTCCAGGAATAGGAATGAGTCAATTCATTCTACTGAAGTAGGCCTACTTGCAAGTGCTTAAATACTACTCATACAGGTAAGTTTATTTTATGAATTAAAACTGAGGCAACGCATCGCTGTTTAACTTGGTCTAACGTTACACTATCACATTAAATGCCCTTGAGTGTTAAAGTTGTAGACTGCTATTCTATTGGTCTGTTGACCGTAAGCAAGATCAACAGCATGATATTCTAACATTCCATCGTGTTGAGCCATCTATGGTGTTGAGCTACATAACATTAATTCATCTCGTGTACTTTTGCTCACCTGTCTATTAATGTGCTTGAGCGGCATCTGTTGAGTCGAGTAAAGCCGAGTTCAGACTGCACGATTTTAGTCCCGATTTTGGCTCGCCGACAGGTTTTGAGAAATCGCCGACAAATGCCCGAAATCACAGGCAAAATCGGTGCTCGTTCACGTGAGTGACAATCACGCAGTGTGAATGAGCAAAGACGCGATCTGAGAGAATCGCCGACGAGTCGCCGACACCCGTGAGATATTTGGCATGCTAAATATCTGGACCTGTCGGCGATTCAAAATCCTGCAGTGTGAAAAGTGTTCTGACTGGAAACTACATCAGCGATGACTGACAGCCAATGAGAGAGCAAGATACAGAGCAGCGGGGAGTTCGGGGAGGAGTTATAGACCACAACATCAGCAAGCATGGCTTTGTACACACAAACATTACAATTATATCAAACAGAACCAAAGCACAAACATTTGCTTGACCATCCAACAGCAGCACATTGAAAAGTTATTTATTTACCTCCAACTCTCATTGCAGAACACACAATCCACAGTCTCCTCAACCATTTCCTCCTCCATATTCTTCTTTTCTTTTTCTTGTTTTCGCTGCAAATCAGCGCATAGGCAATTCGTATTGCAAGCTTCTTGCGGGCTACCGTTTTTAATAATAATAATAATAACTCCGGTCTTGCACGCGTGATATCGCGTTGTTTCCTTGTCACATCTTGCCTGTTTTTGGTTGTGAAACGTAGTTTGCGTGCCAGACAGTTGTCGGCAATTCTTCCTATCATGCAGTGTGAAACCTTCTGTCGCCGATCCATCGTGCAGTTTGAACACAGCAGCGACTGAATGCTGGCCAAGATAGTCATGCAGTGTGAAAAGAACAGTGACCCGACTACTTTAAAAATCGTGCAGTCTGAACTTGGCTTTAAGCATAATCAGTGTAGCTGCTGCATTTCGTAAACGCCATGCTGACGTTGATCCTCGCTCCAATTCTTATTCCAAGTTTGCTTGCCATGTTCCATAGTGTTGGATGAAACCGCGTGCCACTAGACATCACGCAGCTGTCAATACCTGTTTCCACGGTTACTATCAAAGACTATAGAATAACACAAGTCGTGTCACTCGTTTTGTTTTGAATGGGAGAAAGTGTATTGCGCAATATGGCGGAATATGTCCCGCCTTCTAAATAAGGAAGCAGCACCGGTTTCTATAGAAACGGTCAGACGCGCGCCTCAGAAAGGAGGCACGAGACGCGCATTTAGGTCTGCGGCTGTCGACATACGGAAGCTGTAAGCTTTAAAGTCTCGTTCTCACTTTTGAGATTCCCGCTACAAGCTCGCAAATACGTGACGGCTCGTGAAAGTAAACCGTTCGTTTTGCTTAATTTTAATAAAGTGATAACCTGAAGAAAGCCTGCAGTATTTCTATTGGAATATAAAAAAAAAAAATAAAAAAAATCTTAACATTGACAAATCATGTAACACTAAGGCTACTAACTTTCATAAATACACGCGGTGAAATAAAAAGATATAAAATGATATGTAAATTATGTCTATAATAATTTGAAAGAAATATTTTAATAGGTTATGACATTTGTTTGTGATGTTATGTTGGATTTATTGTGCATTAGCCACTTATAATAGCTGGGGTGCTCAGTTGAGCTACAAGTTTGCAGCATATCTCAATTCTTAAACAATGCGTTCTGTGTCCTTGTGTCAAGTCAAGTCAAGTCAAATTTATTTATATAGCGCTTTTTACAATTGGTAATTGTTTCAAAGCAGCTTTACATATTAGAAGCACAGAAAAAAGAGAAGTGGTTAAAAAATAAGCTGTACAAGCAAGCGTGGTAATATGTAACATATACAATGGTGCTACATTAAGCCAATGTCGGCTGACTCCCAGGGGTGGAAAAAACCCCCTAGGAGAAAAACCCAGCGTGCTAACACTGGAAAAAGTCCTAGGAGGAAAAAACCCCTTGGAAGATATATATAATATATGTAAATGGATATGGATATGGAGATCAAAATCTGAATTATACATTTTTATTATAGAGATTAAAAATAGATTATATATAAATATATGTAAGCGGATACGGAGATTTAAAAATCTGAATTATAGATGCAGCCAGAACTGGATCTTTAGGCCCATTGTCTCCTGGGCTACGTTGTAGTCAGGTCCAGACACAGGTTCTCCACAGTGTCCTTCCGAGTTCGTTCTTTCAAGGTCGCTGGCAAGACCGGACTCCACAAGAACGCAAGTCCGCAAACTCTGCGTTCTTGGAATTGAGAAACGGCCCGAGAGGCATTTCAAAGATGGCCACCGAGTGAAATGACTGTCTTAAAGGGACTTATTACTTCGCAGTACAATAAGAATCCAGGGATAATGCAGAATTGCAGTTCTTACGCCATTGACGGGCATTATTTTAAATTTGTGTCTTTCTCTGAATTTACAAATCTTGGTAACATTTAGGATATGTACGCACACAATTTACATAAAGTGTTCCATATATTATAAATAATAATAAAAAAATAAATAAAAAAATATCAGAGCAAGTGGTTTTATCTTGCATATCATCTCTAAAGCTGCAAAGTTATTTCTCTGTACTTTGTTGGTTAACATGCATGATACAGACAGCAGCAAGCCTGCTGTAAGTTAAGATCGAATGCGTGGAACCCCTATAATGATACACATCAGTTTCTTCTTCACGTTACCTAAGCCATATGCACTGTGTGTACAAGGACATTTGACATAAATCTGCATGTACGTGTCTATCCAGGCAAAAATAGATGCATAGTGAAAGCAATTCGTCTTTAACGTGTGCGCACACAGAATAGCGCGTAAACTGACAGGACCTAAACATGTGCAACTATACTATCCTTGCTTCATGACTTGTGGATGCGCACATCGCGACATATCTAAAGTTATATATTGTGCTGCCTACTACACATCGACATCACAGTTACTGTGCTCCGTAGGCTACTCCGCACCCGCCTGGTCATAAGCATTTCACTTGTGCTCATTGTGCCCCTTCTGTGCAGGGCACTCCCGAATATCTCTTTTCTCTTTACTAAGGTATTGAACAACGATGCTCATGGTGTTATACTTTTGAAAAGGTTTGCTAGCTTCAGCCAGGTTCAGCATTGTCAAGTAAAGTGCTTCCCTTTTGCAAGGGCATCGTACAACAAGGTTTCTCAATCTTTATCTGCCCCATGCATTAAGTACTTATGTCATGTCAAACTTAATTTCTTTGGGGGTTCTCTTAGCAGGTTCTGACAGTTAGACAAAGTTCTCTCTGCTTCGTTCTATCTAGCCGTGAGCGGGAGTCACGCCTAAGCATATTGAATGAGTCTTTCCTATAGAAAACATATATACCTTTTCATTATTTACTTAAAATGACTCATGCTCATTCACTCATTGTAATCACATTACGTCGATTATTGGTTGCTAGTTACTAGCGGTGGTGTCATTGTTTTCTACTTTATCTTCAGCTTCGGTCTTCACAAATGTGTACCTTTTAATATCATTGGCTTATCGTGACATTTAATCAGTATTCATTATGGGCCTTTCGTGGCCTTTACTTATAACAGCCTAATCATGGTTTCGTGTAACATAGCACATTGTTGCTTTGCTTGGAATGGTCCCATGACTTTTGCATTACATAGAATATATCGCAGTATCATACTAAATTGCCTATTATTGCTTTGACTCTTAGCATTATAGGTATATTGTTGTTATCAGGCTTACTGTTGACATCTCATAAAATCGCCTATCATTACCTTACATTGTATGGCCTCTCATTGCATTCACATTTGATGGCAATCATAACTTTTAGCTACATGGAATATTGTTGCTATAACATTAAAGGTTTAATATAATGGCCATCATGACAGGTCGTCGTCATCAGGCATATCGTTGCCATCGGCCATCGGGCAAATCGTTGCCATCGGGCAAATTGTTTGCATCGGGCATATCGTTGCCATCAGCCATATCGTTGCCATCGGCCATCGGGCATATAGTTGCCATTGGGCATATCGTTGCCATCACATCAAATGGCTTATTACCTCACATTAAATGGTTTTCATTTTTGCATCAAATGGCATGTTGTGGTTCTACACAAAGGCCTGTCTTAGCTCTTCATATAATTAAAACCTGTCATGGCCACCAGGTAAGTCTGTTTTATGTAACTCCAAGGTCTTCTCGAATTGGCCTTTATTGACTTTTCAAGGTACAGGACCTTTGCGGTCTTTACATGTAAAGACCATATCCTTATCAGTCAATATTATTCATTATGTATGCCATTTATTCGTCATAATTTAATACTAGTACGTTACTAATGCAAACTACTGGTGGTGGTGTTTTCATACGATTTAATATCACTCGTTATGATTTCCCTATACTCACTCAAGGTCAAGTGAACGCTATCTCTATGGACCATGGTCCTCATATGCAGTCTTCTAGTATCGCAGACTAACTTGTCTTTCTGACCATAGCATCAAATCACTATTCACATCACTGGTATTCTTTTGTTAATCTAGGATTACCAAGGTTATGTTTATAACAAGCATTAGGTAAGGTTATAGCTTATCATAAAATCCTATATTTAAATCTTCCGTGGTAAGTATCCTATTGAGACAAACTACCTGTTACGGCGTCAGTTTCTATTCCTACTATTTACATCTATATGGCTTGCTTTATTCGGCATATCGGGGTATCTCATTCATCCACTCTGTCTTCCCCTCACTAGGCCGGTCGTGGCATCATACATGATCTACATAACATGTTTATACGCTGGCCTATCGGCCTACTTGGCTTTCATGCTCGACCTAATGTGGCAATGTTATGGGCTATGCGGCATTCTTGACATCATTAAAGCTATGACATAATGATTCTTTCTGTTAATGATTAAACATTCATTAATGTCTGTGCATTCATTATCTCTTTCTCTTGGTAATATTTAGGAACGTATTCAAAGAATCCTCCAACTGGTGCGTATTTCATTCACATTCCCAGTTCTTTTGGGGTAGGCTCCGCCCCTGCCTTCATCTTCAGGCAGGATCTGCAAACGTCTGCTACCCTCCGGATTGTACTATGGACGGGGCCTACGCCAAAGAACTTTATCATTTATTTGATATTTACATTCATACTGTGTTGAATGAATTGTATTCAAACGTTTCTTTGCTTCCCGAGTCTTTCTGGTAGAACAACGAAGATTATTGCTACTACAGATGTTATGAAGTGAGTTTGGAGTAAAAACACATTAAATGCTGTCTTTTGTTAGAAAAGAAGTTCATAAAGGCTTCTCATATATCTCATGTATATTTGATGTGTGTTGCATTTTCTAATGCAGTGCTCTCAGATGGAGCGTCATTTACTACTGATCACAGAGTAGCTCGTCACTAACACGCTGTGTACATTTTTATATCATTAAAAATTGCAGCCTTTGCGATGTCATAATTGCACTAAGCCAAATCATGATTTCGATTCAATTACGATTAATCGTGCAGCCCTATATAATATGCCACTAGAAACAACTCTAAAATGTCAAAAACGTTCTTGCCATTTTAAATAAAAGTTAAACTAACGTCACAGGAGATCGATTGCTGTAGACAGTGCTCTATAATTAATTAGAGTAGGCTATCATTAGTTTTATCCTGCTAATTATTATTTTATACCCATAAACATAATTAGTAACTACCAGATAACGATCACCTGCTTTTTCCCGTCATGGCTAACGTTAGGCGTGTTATCTTAACTAATAATGTTTATTAATTAGCTGATGAAGCCCACATTTAACGTTACCGAGAAAAGCTCAGATATCATTCAGATCCTGTAGTCAGTTAGTATAGTTTACTGCTGAACAGCTCATTTTGTCGGTGTGAAATAACACAGAAATCGAAAATGAATAGTTAGTTATATATCTTCAATCTCCCCTCGAAGCTCCGACAGTCCTCAGACAAGCTGTCAATCAACTGTGAGTCACGACGACACGCCCTGTTTCTATAGCACCAGATTGCCAGCTAAAATCAAACTTATCACAAAAACGAACAATTGAATATAAATTAGCGTGATAACAACTACCTTAAATGACCAAAACCATCTTTCGGAAAATTTTATTTGAAGCATAATTTATTTTTATGTTTTGAATTAAGTCTCATTCGTCTGCATTGAGAGGGCGGGGTTTATGACCTGTACTGCATCCAGCCTCCAGGGGGCGATCAAAGAGCCCGCAGCTTCACTTTTTAGGACGTATGAGGCACACCCGGTCTGGCCCGATTGATTCGGCCTGGAATCGGGCAGTGAGTACACCAGGCATCCGGTCCGAGTGCAGCAGATGGAAGTTCAGTCCACTAGTTTCTATGGCAATATCAGCTGCTTTGTTAAAAAAAACTTAGATTAAAGCTGAAATCCAACCTGAATGATGACAACACAGAATAAAATACTATCAATAGTGATCATCAAATCCTTTTAACAGTTTATTTTACACACTTTGTGTTTAAGTCTTCCACTTTTTTTCACAAAACCTTTGCTCTCTAGAAACCCAGTCAGTTTGGGTTAAAATTCTTTAAAAGGCTTATAGACACTGAATTATTACCAACATATGAAATTAAATTAAGGACATACATCAGAAAAACTGGGAATGTTGGACAATAAATATATGAATATAACAGCTTGATTTTGCAGTGTTGTCTAATGTCCATTAAAGCAAAAGTGTCCAAAAGTGTGAATTATGGGATAACGGACACAGCATGCATCATGTATTATAAGATCGTTATGTTTGTAGCGTGATTCATTAAAACATACAATATATTTCAATTCAGACCTAGATATTATTACTATTACTCCACTAGGTCGGAAACATATTGTTCACTGCAAACTGCCAGTTTAGCGCATAGCGCATAATTAAGTTAATTTTACCTCTGAATTATTACCCTTGTCAAAAAATCCTAAAGGATTCCAATAAGAAATCTGTACAGGATTCCAATAGATTTCTATCATATTTTGGAACCAATCCTATAGGATTCCATTAGGAACTATCTTATAGGATATTTATGTCTTGTCCTAAAATATTCCTAATGGATTCCTATAGGATTCTGTGAGAATTGTCTTATAAGACAATAAATAAATATCCTGTAGGATAATTTCTACAGGATTTTAATTGGATCCAATTGGGCCCCTATTCCTATTCAGGACTATATGTAAATTTGTATTTATTTATTTATTTTTTTAATCTTCTATCCTTAACTAACCAATGGTAGTTTTTGATTGTGTTTTACAGTTACTTAATACCTCAATGTAGACACTTTTCATTGTTCAATGCCTGTTGCATAACCTGCAGTCACATTATAAATGTCAGACGTGATTTGAAATGAGACAAATCAACAAATTCATGTTTATTTTCATTAGTATTTTATTTAATTTAGTCTTCTTTCATAACTTGAATTATATTGAATGTATTACCTTTTTTTACTGTCTAGATTATATTCATGACAGGCTTCATTACAGACAAAAACAAACAAACAAACAAACAAACAAAAATGTTTAATGTTCAAATACAATGTTCCAGAAATCAGTCTGGTTTACACACACTGACACAATCACTGTGGTGCCTTTTTGCCAACTTGCATTCGTCTGCGCATTTCTAGGAGAATGCTTAATTATATTTGCTTCAACATTGAATTTATTTTTGATGTAGCCTAAGAGAGAATAAACAGAACGCAAGTTTACAAAACATTACAATTATTGAGGAATGGTATTTGCCATATATGTACACAACAAAACTCCTCAAGGCTGAGCCTAAAACTAGTTCTTGTTTTCTATTACAAAGGTGTTTGTGTGATATATATACAGGGTTAAATTGCGCCGGGGCCGTCCAGGGCTGAGCCCCGGCACATGGGCTTAGGGCTCGTCATACGCTTGTCCGGGACTGCGGGACAAGTGGATTTTTTGATGTGAAAGATAATTTTACTTGCCTGACCAGATAAGTAGCTTGATTAAAATGTCAAAAACAACCATAAAGCGAGAATGATTTATTTAGCTTAAGTGGCGATTGAGAGTGGATATTAATATATGTAATGTAAGTTACATTGGCGGTGATATTGCGCTGTTGTGACTCACATAACCTCTTGAGGAGAATTCAAAACAAATGAGCTCTGCTCACACAAAGAAACTCAGTTATCATGTTGCAATAAAAATTTCATATGTGGGGTTTTTATAGCCTGCTATTTACGACATATGATCACATATCACCTCAGTTGAAATTGACACTAATTTTATACAACAGTTCAATAAACAAGTAGATAATATTAATGACTTACATTTTGGGAGCAATATTGCCTGTTTTTTGTTCTATTGTAGCGGCGAAAATAGTTCCAAACAAAGCAGAAGCAGTGCATCTCTCAGCCGTTTTGAATTTAAGCGTTCTGAACGAATCGGTTGAGTGAAGATTCAATGTCCCAATCATATACAACTGCTTCATTATTGATTCAGCCTTTTGAATGAATCATTTGAATAATGAATCAGTGGCTCACTCATTAAGACGGTCACTTGCCGCCATCTACTGGTGGTTTAATTTCATGTTTAAAAGTATAAATTTCCCACCAACATTTCTTATTTGCATATTCAAAAATATTTAAAGAATTTTATATCATTATTGAATTCAGTTGTACTTTTTCAATGTAAATTATTTAATTTGGTAACAGCCCTATAGTGTCTTACTATTTTAATTTATCAAATGTAAGAATTTGAAATAAAAGATTAAACATAAATGTAATTAGATTGTGGGGGAATGCCCTTAATAAAATACCCCCAAGGTAAATAACATAATGCAGATTTAAATATGTCACTGCTGATAAAACAGTGATGAGAATGTTGCTTGTTTCAGAATAAATTATATTACAACACACAAAAAAAATCCTATTTTTTTCCAGGCAAGCTACTTTTTTACTCTGTCAAGTAAATGACCATTTTAGTTGTCCAAGGGACAAGCATAAAACCAGGCTTAATGTCGGGCACTGTATTTTGTATTTAGATTCTCTCCTTTAATGGTAGCATCACTCTTATATTGATACTGACACAAAGCACAGGCCTACAGAAAGATTTTATTGTCATCAGATGTAGATTATATTTTAGTTTGTCAATTGATATGATTTTGTAGTCTTCGCAAACACATGCACCCCTGAAACCAGAGCCCCCCACGTAAAAAATCCCAATTTAACCCCTGTAATATTATATTTATATATATAATTTTATATATATATATAATATATATATATAATATCATGAAACTGCCATAATCTTTAAAAGAAAAAGAAAGAAAAAAAAGTAATACAGATTTTTGCTCAAACTGTCCAGCATTAATTGAATATTTACACTATATACAAAATCAGGACAGAAGTGGATGAAATGAACAAAAGTGCAAATGGCAATGTGTCTCCCAACTCCCAGTGATCGGATCAACCAAAACACATCATGTGTAAACAGGGTCATAATTACAATCTTACATACACATTAAACACTTTTACATACCAGAGGAGTTTTTTCCATCGTAATGAAACTCAAACATGATAACTTTGAGGGCATCATGATGATATATTCTTCACTGCTCGAGTCTCCTCAGCAGAAAATCCCTTTATCAAACTCAGTACAGCTGAACACCTCTCCCTACATAACAACAGAGAAGAAAAATCATCACTGTAAATAACATCAACCTGAGAAAGCTTTATTAAACAAATTAATTTCACTTTAACTTACAGCTATCAAATCATTTAACTAACCTTTAAAAGCATTGATGCATCTGTCTTCTGAAGTGATAACTGTATGTATCCTCCAATGGCTTGGGCTTTCAGACATTATTTGATGTGTCTGCTGTCATAAAAAAAAAAACCCTCAATAAGTTTAAATTTGCCATTATTCAGCAAGTTTGTTTTCAGTATAAATGTTAAGACTGACAGTTCTATTGGTACGGAGTGTATTAAGTTAACAATTGAACTCTTTAGTTGCTTAATCTCTTTACCAAGCTAATAGTAGTAATATTTAACAGAACCCACACGAAAAAAATAATATAATTATTTTTAGTAAATACTCTAGTGTTTTTTAAACATATGGTAAAGTTACTACAGTAACTTGAACGAATTTGTTGTGGTAATTCTATAGAGGATTTAGTAAATCTACTATAGTAATATAAACAAATTACTTTACCCAATACTGTACTAAGTTTTTTACAACTATAGGGTTCAATACACCACAGTTTACTGTAGTAAAAACTAAAGTATACTACAATATATTCTTATTACAGTTTATCAGTTCAATATAGTTAATACTACAATATGTTGTAGTGTAGTAAATGATATATTGTGCTACAGTATCCTACAAATATAGTTTACTACAGTATTTCTTCATGTGGGCAGCATGTCAGGATACTGTACTGGGTGGGAATGGGAAACCCCTCCCTTTCACAGATTGTAGTCATGACAACGCAATATTATGATGGCTACTTGCAAGACAATTTTATGTTACAGATACAATTATATTGATGACAAAAAAACAAGTTAAAACTAACTGACAAGCATCTCTGATTCCCTCCTGACAATCTGTTAACAGAATGACAATCACTGTCAGAAAGCAGCTAGCGCGCGATGCTAATGATGCTAATAACGGACCGTTAGCATCGCGCGCTAGCTGCTTTCTGAATGTAAACGATCAGCGAGGAGACTACAAAACATGCACAAACTGAACATGAAGTTAAACTGACGAATAAACATTAGTCTTACCTTTCGTATAATAGTTACTTCAAACAGGTCCAAATCATAGATGTCTTCTCAGCTACAGAGTTTCCATTCGGTCCAACAGGAAATGATTATGACGCATCACTAACGTTACTTAAACTGACTGATAACAACTTTCAAATGACTTTCATCACTCTGCGTTTATATATTTAATTTATGATTGATAAATTATATATATATGTATTTTTAATAATTAGAAAACTGTATTAACATTTAAATTAATACACAAGTTTGACAAAACCAGAAATTACGAGGACTCCCGGCTGTCAGCCAATCAAATGCCTCGATTCCAAACACGAGGGGAGGGGGTGCAGTACCACAGAACCACCTACGGGGGCGCTGTCTCGATACACAGCTTATACACAAAATCAGGTAATTGTGAACTATGGGGATATGAGCAGAAATTTTGATTTTGCACTTCTACATTGTCTGAATAATGAGGACACCGGCCCTGTCCTCGCAATACAAAATGTCCCTCTAGTGTGGTGTGTATTCATATATGAAATGACCTCATAAATCACAAAAAAAAAAAAAAAAAAAAAAAAAAACATACACACAATGTTACTCTAAAAAAGTAAAGTTACTCTAAAAAATAATTCATTAATTAATGAGTAGAATAAAAAAATATCACAGGACAAAGTAGAATTCCATTAAATAAAATCACAATGTACAATAAGATTCTAAAGGACATGAAATTCTATTAAAATAAATCTGAATATTCAATGGGATTGAGTTATGAGAATACAGTAGGTCCTATAGGACAAAGTGAAAATCCATTCAAATAAATCTGATTGTTCAATAGTATAATGAGAATCCAATAAGATTCTACAAGACAAAGTGAAATTCCATTAAAATCTTTCATAATGTCCAATAGGATTTCAAGAATCCATTAAGATCCTACAGGACAAAATAAAATTCCATTAAAATCTTTCAGAATGTCCAATAGGATTCCAAGAATCCAATAAGATCCTAAAGGATAAAATGAAATTCCATTAGGATTTTTTGACAAGGGTAATGCGTCAATATACGCGCAATGGCGGCAATACTCATATATTGACTAATCATCTGTTTATTGTGATCTAAGATATTCATTCATTTGTGAAAGGGAGTTTCTTATTATGTATGTTGATGATGAGAATATTTATCTAATGTTTGATTGGCATTTTAGTAATATTATAAAGAGCGCATGGAAGTGCTAGAGCAGCGCACACAATTTGTAATCTGACACGCTTGTTAGCAGCGGCAGCTCGGTCTGTTTAATATAGCTGCGTATAGCGCTCATATAATACAATAAGCTCTGGTTTCCTGTTAGATTATATAATTTTAATTTATCAGCGTATAGTTATAGAGTTATAATCTTTGTATTATGATTTATAAGCTTTTTATAAATCACAACGATCACAACAGAATCTATGTGGATAAACTGTGGATCATTCATCATGCTTTGACACAAAATACATTCAGTCTTTCAACTTCATTACCAACTAAACAAAAACTGTTAATGTAGGAATAATGTACTGTAATGAAATCATGGCCCATGGAACATAAACTGCAGTGAATTCTGAATAGTAGAGAGACATTCTTGATTTGTAAAAAGATTTTAGAAAAAAAAAAACTGTATAATGCTGTCTGTGTTTTTTGCTTTTAGAGTTCTGAAAAAGTGTATTGACAAACATGTCCTAAAGTTAACTGTAAAAAGTGCAGATGAATATCATTTTATTTATCATCCCATCTGGGTTTGATTTAGAAAAGAAATGATCATTATCTCATGTTAAAGCTGTCACAGTCCAGTGCAGGAATACATTGTTTGACAGCACCACCTGCTGTACTAATGTGATTTGATTTTCATTCAGCTCTTCAGCTATTCTTTTTGCATTTGGTTTGAAACTATGGAGTGAAAATCTTGTGCACACAACAGATCCACACAGACACACAGTCATCAACTCTTAGGCCCAGTGCAGCAGCTCATTTGCACTGAAACTGCGCGTTTTTGTTCAACCTCAAAAAGTGGCAATTTTAACGTCCTATAAAAAATTATCTGTAGGGTATTTTGAGCTAAAACTTCACATACACACTCTGGGGACATCAGAGACTTATTTCACATCTTGTAAAAGGGGGCATAACAGGTCCCCTTTAAGACTTCTATACAGAGAAAGACATTAAGCATTCATTCCTGTTCTGAAAATGTGTTAAAACTGAAGTGACTGAAGTGACAGAGAAACTTCTTCATTTTAACAGATACTTGATTCAACCAGCAGCTGATGGAGAAGAGGATCGCCTGGCTTGCTGGAAACAGCTCCAGGTTAACTTTACTAGGTTTCAACAGGCAATAGTCAGTGGTCACGCCTCAAGTCTCGAGTGTCATGGTATAAATTATTCATAGAGTCCTTTACAACTAAAGCCGAGTTCAGACTGCACGATTTTAGCCCCGATTTTGACAGGTTTTGAGAAATCGCCGACGCGAGTGACGCGTTCACGCGAGTGACAATCACGCAGTGTGAATGAGCAAAGACGCGATCTGAGAGAATCGCCGACGAGTCGCCGACACCCGTGAGATATTTGGCATGCTAAATATCTGGACCTGTCGGCGATTCAAAATCCTGCTGTGTGAAAAGTGTTCTGACTGAAAACTACATCGGCGATGACCGACAGCCAATGAGAGAGCAAGATACAGAACAGCGGGGAGTTCGGGGAGGAGTTATAGACCACAACATCAGCAAGCATGGCTTCATTCACATAAACATTACAATTCTATCAAACGGAAACAAAACACAAACATTTGCTTGACCATCCGCAACAGCAGCACATTGAAAAGTTATTTATTTACCTCCAACTGTCTTTGCAGAACACACAATCCACAGTCTCCCCAGCCATTTCCTCCTCCATATTCTTCTTTTCTTTTTCTTGTTTTCGCTGCAAATCAGCGCACAGGCAATTCGTATTGCAAGCTTATTGCGGGCTACCGTTTTTAATAATAATAATAATAATAATAATAATAATAACTCCGGTCTTGCACGCGTGATATCGCGTTGTTTCCTTGTCACATCTCGCGTGTGTTTGGTTGTGAAACGTAGTTTGCGTGCCAGACAGAGTTGTCGGCGATTCTTCCTATTGTAAAGTCATGCAGTGTGAAACCTTCTGTCGCCGATCCATCGTGCAGTTTGAACACAGCAGCGACTGAATGCTGGCCAAGATAGTCATGCAGTGTGAAAAGAACAGTGACCCGACTACTTTGAAAATTGTGAGGTCTGAACTCGGCTTAAGACTCTACAGTCAGTGTGTAATGGCCTTTCCCTTTAAATCGCTTTGCTTGGCGCCACCACTAGAGGGAGCACTAAACTTAGAAGATATAAGTGAACGGAAACCGAGTAAGAGTAGTGCACGTTTGTTCTCGAGTTCGGGAAAATGGTTTAAACTTTAGTGTCCCTTTGGCAAGCAGAGCGAGGTATGTTATGTTTGTTTTCCATGTATTTTGTTGGTGTGATACTGTTGATTAATTTGAACAATGTCAAATGTGTAGTTAATGTTTGTTTATTGTGAATGCTGTATTTTTCTTTATTTATGTTTCTTTATTTGTTTTCTTTGTAGTTTTACGGTGCTAGTCAGTGCTGTTTGGTGCCAATTGGTGCTAACTGGTGTTATGATGCTGTGAAGCTATTGTTATGATGCATGGAGAGAATTTGCAACAAAGAATTGAGACAACGAATACTTCAGCAATGAAGTTTATTGCATCTAAGAAAAATAAATCGAAAGCACCCGTCAAAAACTCTCTGCCTCTTTTCTTCGACGCCGGAGGGCCGCTACACAGTGAAAACACCATAAAACATCATAGAAAATATGCATCAAAAACAAAGATAAAACAAAATACAGCGCCAAAAACATCAACAATTAAAAGCCATAGAAAATAAGTATATTTTAAAGTGAGATTTACACATCTCAATGGAGGAACAGATCTGTTATCAGACGGAAGGGCGTTACACAGCCTCAAACCAGAGAGAGTCAGTGTGCTGCTCTTTTTGTCACCGTTTTGTCAAACACACACACACACACACACACACAAACTGACACAAACACACACTGTCCAGAAAGCAGGTTTTTCTCTCAGAGAAGATGTTTCAGGGTTAGTTTACTTGATAAACCTCTCTAAGCTTCAGAGGTTTTCAGCATGTGTGAAAGCACAAATTATGTGTCAGTTAATTATAAATAATTATTCACGAGTTCACATGTACATATAATTCAATATAATAAAAGTTATGTGTATTTGGCGTGCTTTCTGGGGGGAGGGCTTTGAGCTCTGAATATTGGCCCGAACCCAGACTATTCCCCTGGTGTGGTAAAATTAGATATAACTCGAAGTGAGGAGAGATGCTGATAAACTCTCAGATGAACAGAGGTAATTCTGCTGTATTTATACCTCGTCAATTGTTGAGTTGATTAACTGAATGATCTCTACCTGTGCTAATTAGGTTAATTATCTGAATATGCTTCTCCTGAGCTTTGTTAATAAAACATCATTTATTCAGCACTACTTTTCCCATCTCACATTTCACAGATCTGCATTCAAAAGTGAAATATTGTATATATTTATGAGCTTTTTTTGCAATAGTTTTCTATATTTGAAAATACATGAAAACAACTAAAGAAAGATGAAACACTCACCTCAATGTTTGTAGACATTTCTTTCTTCTCTTCTGAACTGTGGTGTTGAACAGCAGCTCTGAAATTTCTTCCTGGAGGAAGTGAATCTGCTTTTAAAGTGTCAGTAACAGTCAGACGTCAGCAAACACACCAACTCTTATCTGTTTTTTCTGTTGTTGTTTTTTTTCCCTGAAATTTGTGTTCTCAGTAAACTGAACTGAACTTTTTGGAAGCACTTTTTTCAAGCTTGATAAAACTTGTTTTGAACATTACAGTTTTTATACAATCACTAGTATAGTTTCTCAATACTTTATCAAAACTCTTTACACAGTGATCAGAATACCAGTCTAAACTGTGGATCATTAATCATTGATTTGGACAAAATGCATTCAGTGACAAAATCTTGAATTATGAATGAATGAATTATTTTCTCATCTAAACACAAACATCAACAAAATTCTGAACAAAACTTAAGTTCAAATCAATAAAATAATACAAAACTGAGTAAGACTTCAATTTGCTACATTTCTACAGTAATACCATATTGAAATATATTCTAAATGTAAAAAATGAAATGCTATTGTAAGAAATGACGGGCGTCTGGTTGAGGAACGAATACTCCTCGAGCAGACAAAGGACGTTTCTGGAAATTAACATCTGAACTCTCTATTGTGAAATTGGCATCCGACCCGAGATGAAATCACACTGAGTGAATCACCTTTAATTGACATTTCTGTCCCTTCACCCCATGTTAAGTTAAACTTGAAATTGTAAGGAAAAAATTGTATTCATTATTGTTAAATAAAGAATGAAAATCTATCAGATGAGATGAGGTTTGATTTGAGATCAAAATTGTAAGGCCCGCCTAATGGGCCCAATGACGGTTTCCCACAGGACGGGGAAGGTTTACGCGTGTATGCCTTTTCAGTGTCTCTATTAAGTTCACTTAATTTCACTCGCTTAATCTGACTCCAATTTCAAATGATTCTTACACTTAGGTTGTGTTTCCAATTAGAAATTAATCATTTGTTATGTATTAATTTAGATATTCGATTATTCTGATTACCTTATATCTTCAATTATTTCGTTCACTGCAGTCCCAGTATCGCTTTAGAAGAGTTACTTCGGCCAATTTGAGCACTCTTCCCGGACACAAACTCGTCAGTCTGACCTTAAACATTGGATGCAGGGTAAATATCTACCTTTAAGTCGGTCGTGCTCTGCTTACTCGTAACAAAAAGCATAGTTTTTTATATATTTACGAAAACTGCAACTTATTTAAGCAACCTGGTCTCATGGGAGAGACGTACCAGTGGGCACGTTTTCGCGAGACACAAAATTACGTACCGGCGAGTACGTCTCGCTGCAGTTTCCGACAGAAACGAACGCTAGAGGCCGGCAAAACGTCGATGAGCGCTTTTGCTCGTT
This sequence comes from Culter alburnus, assembly GCA_028476615.1. Taxonomy (NCBI): domain Eukaryota; kingdom Metazoa; phylum Chordata; class Actinopteri; order Cypriniformes; family Xenocyprididae; genus Culter; species Culter alburnus. The sequence goes on from JAOTNS010000035.1 coordinate 104,293, forward strand.
TTCACGCACGGTTTCGACGACGGCCGGGGTCGGATTATGGATTCGTAAAGACTCGTTTTGGCGTCTCCTCGCGCAATATCACGTCACGGCTTCAAAACGCATCCGACCGGAGTGCCCGATTTGTAAACGAACGTACATTGGACTCTCCGGCTCTACGCGTTGCGCTTTTTTTGACCGTGACCAAGCTTGCTCGGTAGCTCGGCCGATACGGAGTCGGACTTACGGCGAGGAGTCGACTCCCCCTGCCTGGGTACGAATCCCGTGAAAGGCGACTGACTGCAAAAAAAAAGAGAAAAAAGAAAAAAAAAGAGAGCTCAAAGAGAGATCTAAACGAGCTGAAAAACGGACGCTTCTTACGTCGCGTTTGCTTTTTGTTAACACTATCGGGTAGGTTTAGGCGTAGCGTCGGTGGGAAGTTATTTTAAAACGCAACGGAGCGCAAACGTCAAATCGAGAACCGCGGCGATTCGTCTAAAAAGCAACGTCATAAAAACGTACCGCATTCACCCTATTATGTGCTCCGGCAAAAAAACAAAAACAAAAACAAAAAACACGCTTTTGGCGCCGCTCAGTGGACATTTCAGAGCGAAACTGCAGCTATATGTACTCACCGGTACGTATTTCGCGACTCGCGAAAACGTGCCCACGGGTACGTTTTCGTCATGAGACCAGGTTGTATTTAAGGCAGTGATAGTCAGAAATCGAAATGGACTTAATTGACGTGCCCTATGCTCCATCTATTAAACCTTTCGTATGATCAATCCTGAACACAGATTTGAGGTAATACCTTTACTTTGATCTACTAGAAATAATGGATTAAGAATAATACAGAATCAACCAAATTATAACATTTTATTTGTCAAGTAAAAATATATGATGCCAATTACATTACAATTAGACAATTAGAAGCCAATTCAGAAATGTTAAATGCATAACATCGATTACTCAAAGAAATGCATATATACACAGGGATGGGTGGATGTCCTCAGACATTCACCCACCTCTCTGTGGGGGCCTGCAGAAGATCCCGCATGACTGCTTTGCTCTTTACCTTTTATACCAGAACCAGAACAAAAGGGTTGTAGTTATTTTCTATACCAGCACCTGTTTTGGGGGGAGAGAAGAAGAGACACCACCCAAAAAGAGGACAGAATTTTCCTTAGTTTTCCATCTTCTTCATGATACTAGTGACTGCTGTGAAATTGAGACCGTTTTACCAATTGCACTGAGACAAATTAAATGATACCAAACATGAAAAGGGAAAAACAATAGATACACAAGTTACATTATATGTCTTGAATAACTTTCAGTGACTTGAGCCAGAGGAAGGGGAGGTGTGTGTGTGTGTGTGTGTGTGTGGTGGGGGAGGCGTTGTCCTTTTGGGGTTAGGGTGAGGCTTCTTCTACCCAAGTTGGTGCTAATACTGGTTATAAAACCAAAGGATTACCAAAGAAGGGTTGCTAAAGCATGCATGGATATAGCCACTGAGTTTGGAAGAAACCACATGCTGAGTTTGTTCAAAGACTCTTCCCCCATCTCTTCTCTCCACAAGCTGAAACCATCTGAACTTCACCCAAGAATCTATATGGTCTAATGTGAACAATTATCACACAACACTGTACATGTTTGGTATCATCTGTAATGTCTCAGTGCGACTGGTACAAAGGTCTAATTCCCACAGTAAAGTAAATCAGAAGAGTTTAGAGATATTTAGCTTTCTGTGGAGGGCAGATCATCTACCAACTGGTCTTTCATGCAGTCTGGGAGCCTGATTAATGCAAATTCCCAGTGTGAACTCATGTTTCCATTTGAAAGAAATTCCTGTCTTGGTCTGAGTATTTAAGGAGATGTTGCAGGAGGCTCAAGGCGCGATTCTGTAGCCAGGTGACTCTGCGTTATGTATTTTCTGGTTGTCAGGTATGCATCTTTTACTCTTTATTTCTGAGCATTTGATGTGTACTTAGACTCTAGAGGCTAATAATGGGTTTTCCGAGTGTTGTTAGACCAATCTGAATAGGGCTGAGCCTCAACCTCTGATTATTGTAATATTATTCTAAGTGTACAGGTGAAACCACGGCATGAGTATATAAAGTTACCATTAGAGGAAGTTAAATTGGTCAGCTTGGTCCTATGGTAAAGGTCATGACCTCTGGTTAGAGATAGTCTTACTTTAATTAAGTGTGTACAGATCCATGGGGACTGAATAACATACTTTAGAAATAAGCGAAATAATAATAATAATAAATAATTTAGAAATTGTGCGGCGTCTAAAAGTATCAGTCAATTTCCTCAGTCTAATGACCAAGACTGACGAGTTTGATTAAGAGATCCTATTCCTGGCTGGTGCAAGACTCAAGTTATAGGAATCTGAATGAATGTTATATTCTGCCATTATAACAGCTCTTTTGTTTCAGATGGAAACACTGTCAATAAATAAATAAATGCCACTATAATTTACCGATTACCTACACACCCAGTAATCATGTGAAAGCACTGATTATATATATATATACTGAATATGCATACAAGCTAAGTCAGAAAGTCAGCTTTATTTCTATAGCGCTTTATACAATATAGATTGTTTCACAGCAGCTTCACAATAGTAACAAATTCCAACAAGCCAATGGTGTCATTATTCAGCTCAAGTCTGTTCAGTGTTGACTTTTTTAATTCAATAACTGTGTAAAATTCATCAGTTGTGTATATAAAGTGTATTGTGCACATGTATGTGTGAGTGACAAACTTCTGTACACTCCACTGACTCTGAACAAGCAAAAGACACGAGTGTTTCATATTTTCACATCTGTGTGTAGTTTGGCATGTATGTGGCTAACCATTGTATGTTTGTGTGTAAAGTTACTACGCAAAAATACCTTTTACAGAATAATTAAAATAGTTTTGAATGAAGTGTTTGCTTTTGAAAGATAAGTGTGATGTTTTGCATGTTGTGTGTGTGTGTATTGTGGTTTTCTGTAAAACTGATGTAGTTAAAAAGAGTGTTTCGCCCATTACTGTAAATACTGTAAATATCACTTCACTTCAGCCGTAGGGGTTGGGTTCAACTGTTTATTATATTTGTGAACACTTAGTTTTCTCTTGTTTTTTTGGTTAGTTAAGGGGTCAGTTCAGTCCCTGTATTTTTGTTTAGACATTTTATTTGTTAGAGTAGTAAGTTTTCTTTTGGGAAAAAGACTTCTGATCTTGGGTGCTGATAGTGACAATTACAAGGCAAAAATGAAAAATAATTTGATTTACGTTATTCTCCTGGACCCTAAACCTGAGACGTAACAGTGTGTAGAGTTACTATGCAAAAGTATCATTTTTAGAAGAGTTAACATAGTTTTGAAGGAAGTGTTTTCTTTTGCATGTTGTGTGTGACGTTTTGTGGTTTTGTGTGTAGAGTTTTGAGAAATGGAGCCATAGTTTTAGAACTGTGTGAAAGCTTTTAAAAAAAAACTGTAACTGAGGTGTTGAGAGTTGGTTAGAAGAACTGTGAGAAGAGTTTTGAAAAGTGACCTAAGTATGGAGAAATGTGTCCTAGTGATTGCAAAACAAACCAAAAAAACACTGTAAATGTTTATTGAGTGGGTCAGTATACGTTTTCATTTTACCTTTCAATTTGAAATGAAATAAGCAGAAACAAGAAAACTATGTCAGGTTCCCTGCGCTGCTTCCCATCAGTCTTCATCAGCAGAGAGAGACTCAGGGGAAGGTGTAAACGGGACTGTGTGTGCAGAAGTGTGCTTCAATAAACAAATGTTCTCTGTTCATCAAGTAAATGATAAATGTTGGGTAAACAGTGTAAGGTGTGGATACAATGTTAACCTGTCACTAAATGATGTGTATTTTTCAGTGAGAACAATGCCACACCTGTGGAAGGAAGTTCTCCCATCTGCTTCCCCTTACTGTCCGACTCTGCTGAGCGGTTTGCATTTGTAGCTCCGTATAGTTTTGATTTTAATCTCTATTTACTATTTTTCCATGTTGTTTTTATTTCGAATCTCTCTTAAAATCTCTTTAGAAAATCCCATTGCTCTTTGGACTTCTCAGGGGAGTCAAATTACATCAGTGCCGGAGTACAATTACTTCAATATTATTATCCATCACACATTATGCTTTGTGCTTTGTTTCACATATTAATTATTTGAGGCAAAAACTCAAGAAACATGTAGGATTTTATTTGAGAAATAAGTCCTGCTTTTCATTCAATGTGAGGAAGAAACTAGTGTCTGCTATTTTTTACTGGTTATTGATTATGGGGATGTGGTGTATCCGCTCCCTCTTATCTTCTGGCCTCTCTGGATGTTTTGTACCATTATGCTTTGAGATTTAACTCATTTATGACACATCATTGTGACCTATATAAAAGACATGCTTGGCCTTCATTGAATACTAGAAAAACACACTGGTATTAGGCCACTTATTTAATTTAATTTAATTTTATATTATATAATTTTATATAATCTTATTGCTCAAAATAATTATGAATGATTATCAAATAGCCAGCACTAGTCAGTATGGAAGATTAGTGGATGCAGATACACAATATGTAATGTGTGTTGACAAACAATATAAAAACAGATGAAACAAATACATAACATTTTAAGAAACTGTAACAGCAGCAGAGAAGATGAACATGAATGTGTTATTTTAATTTGTGTTTGAGCTGCACGATTCTGGATAAAATGAGAATCACGATTTTTTGTTTTGTTTCAATTAGAGATCATGATTCTCCCACGATTCTGAACAGACAACTACAAAATGTGTGATTATTTACTAGATCACACATTAATTGCAGTCTATTTAAAATGTAATTTAATTATTTAAAAATGGTTTGAATGAATGATTCAATGACTCACTCATAACTACTCCACTTGTTATGAATGGATGAATTAAATGTTTTGAACAAATCTTTTGAATGAATCATTCACTGTTACATCAACGTCAAATGATATCGGCCTAAACTAAATCATGTATTTACAGTAAAAGAATAAAGAAATAACTCTAGACTTATGACGTCAGCCATTCTGTTAGCTGAACATTAGCAGAGCTGATGATGGGGTAAATACGTTTGTGCATAATA
>JAOTNS010000036.1:0-21649 GCA_028476615.1 Culter alburnus
GCATCAAGAACTGTTTCAGTGTATTGCATACAATAGTTAGAGTATTACGCTGTGAATACAATACATTGATATAACACGTGCTGTTGCATTACAAGGCTGTGAATAGAAGAATTGTATATACTGTTTCCTTGCATTGTGTACAAATAATTAACTTATTCCTATTGCATTGAAGAGATAACAAATGACGAGTAGTGTTGCGATGAATGAACTAACGCATCCGTTATGCATTGAGATTAACACATAACGTGGCATTAGTTTTGCAGTGAAGAGATAACACGACAGGTGCTTGTCGCACTGCATTGCATGCAAGAACAAACTCTTTCCTTTGTGCATTGAGAAAACAAATATATGCTGTTGCATTGCAATGAATGCAAGAGCTAACTGTTTCATTGCATTGCACACAATAATTAACTTATGTTGTGCATAGAAGAAATTAATATAACATATATGTGCTATTGCATTTCAATGCCTTCAAGAAATAACATGTAAGTTATGCACTGTTTCCTTGCAATGAAAACAAAAACTAACTTATTCCATTGCATTGAAGAGATAACAAATGACGAGTGGTGTTGCGATGAATGAACTAACGCATCCGTTATGCATTGAGATTAACACATAACGTGCATTGCATTAGTTTTGCAGTGAATAGATAACAGGGCAGGTGCTTGTTGTACTGCGTTGCATACAAGAACGAAAACGGATGCACGGATGTCAGAACTGTTTCAGTGCATTGCACACAATATGTTGTTCATAGAAGAACGAACGCGGATATACCGCATTGACATTGCAATGTCAGAAATGTTTCAGTGGATTGCAAAAAATATGTTGTGCATAGAAGAAAAAACAAACAGGTGCTTGCATACAAGAACGAACACGTATATGCTGTTGCATTGCAAGGCATCAAGAACTGTTTCAGTGCTTTGCATACAATAGTTAATTTATTACGCTGTGAATAGAAATTTTATATACTGTTTCCTTGCATTGTGTACAAAAACTAACCTATTTCCTATTGCATTGAAGGGATAACACATAACGTATGGTGTTGCGATGAATGAACTAATACATTGCATTGCAGAAAGTCATTCGCAGTGAATAGTTGACAAAACAAGTGCTTGTTGCGCTGCGTTGCATACAAGAACTAACTTTTGCTTTGTGCCTTGAAGAGAAAACAAATCACATATGCTGTCGCATTGCAATGCATCAAGAACTGTTTCAGTGCCTTGCATACAATATAGTTAACTTATTACGCTGTGAATAGAATTTTATATACTGTTCCTTGCATTGTGAACAAAAACTTACCTATTCCTATTGCACTGAAGAGATGACACATATGGTGTTTGCGATGAATGAACTAAAGCATTGCATTGCAGAAAGTCATTCGCAGTGAATAGTTGACAAACAGGTGCTTGTTGCGCTGCGTTGCATACAAGAACTAACTTTGCAAGAACAAACTCTTTCCTTTGTGCATTGAGAAAACAAATATATGCTGTTGCATTGCAATTAATGCAAACTAATGTTTCTTTGCATTGCACACAATAATTAACTTATGTTGTGCATAGAAGAAATTAATATAACATATATGTGCTATTGCATTTCAGCCTTCAAGAAATAACATGTAAGTTATGCACTGTTTCCTTGCAATGAAAACAAAAACTAACTTATTCCTATTGCATTGAAGAGATAACAAATGACGAGTGGTGTTGCGATGAATGAACTAACGCATCCGTTATGCATTGAGATTAACACATAACGTGCATTGCATTAGTTTTGCAGTGAATAGATAACAGGGCAGGTGCTTGTTGTACTGCGTTGCATGCAAGAACGAACACGGATATGCTGTTGCATTGCAATGCCAGAACTGTTTCAGTGCATTGCAAACAATAGTTAACTTTATGTTGTGCATAGAAGAAAAACAAAACAGGTGCTTGTTGCGCTGCGTTGCATACAAGAACGAACACGTATATGTTGTTGCATTGCAAGGCATCAAGAACTGTTTCAGTGCTTTGCATACAATAGTTAACTTTATGTTGTGCATAGAAGAAAAACAAACAGGTGCTTGTTGCGCTGCGTTGCATACAAGAACGTGCAAGTGCTTTGCATACAATAGTTAACTTATTACGCTGTGAATAGAAGAATTTTATATACTGTTTCCTTGCATTGTGTACAAAAACTAACCTATTCCTATTGCATTGAAGAGATAACACATAACGTATGGTGTTGCGATGAATGAACTAATGCATTGCATTGCAGAAAGTCATTCGCAGTGAATAGTTGACAAAACAAGTGCTTGTTGCGCTGCGTTGCATACAAGAACTAACTTTTGTTTTGTGCCTTGAAGAGAAAGCAAACCACATATGCTGTCGCATTGCAATGCATCAAGAACTGTTTCAGTACCTTGCATACAATATAGTTAACTTATTACGCTGTGAATAAAGAAATGTATATAAAATGTGTTGCTGAATTGCAACTTGTAAGTTATGCACTGTTTCCTTATATTGTACACAAGAACTAATGTATTCCTCCTGCACTGAAGAGATAACACAAAACCACCTACATTGAATTGTAGTAACTTAAACCGTTGTACAGTGCAGTGATAACACATAACGTGCATTTCATTGCAGTAACACAATCCGTTTTGCAGTGAAGAGATAACACGACAGGTGCTTGTCGCACTGCATTGCATGCAAGAACAAACTCTTTCCTTTGTGCATTGAGAAAACAAATATATGCTGTTGCATTGCAATGAATGCAAGAACTAATTGTTTCATTGCATTGCACACAATAATTAACTTATGTTGTGCATAGAAGAAATTAATATAACATATATGTGCTATTGCATTTCAGTGCCTTCAAGAAATAACATGTAAGTTATGCACTGTTTCCTTGCAATGAAAACAAAAACTAACTTATTCCTATTGCATTGAAGAGATAACAAATGACGAGTGGTGTTGCGATGAATGAACTAACGCATCCGTTATGCATTGAGATTAACACATAAGGTGCATTGCATTAGTTTTGCAGTGAATAGATAACAGGGCAGGTGCTTGTTGTACTGCGTTGCATGCAAGAAACGAACACGGATATGCTGTTGCATTGCAATGCCAGAACTGTTTCAGTGCATTGCAAACAATAGTTAACTTTATGTTGTGCATAGAAGAAAAACAAACAGGTGCTTGTTGCGCTGCGTTGCATACAAGAACGAACACATATTTGTTGCATTGCAAGGCATCAAGAACTGTTTCAGTGCTTGCATACAATAGTTAACTTTATGTTGTGCATAGAAGAAAAACAAAACAGGTGCTTGTTGCGCTGCGTTGCATACAAGAACGTGCAAGTGCTTTGCATACAATAGTTAACTTTTACGCTGTGAATAGAAGAATTTTATATACTGTTTCCTTGCATTGTGTACAAAAACTAACCTATTCCTATTGCATTGAAGAGATAACACATAACGTATGGTGTTGCGATGAATGAACTAATGCATTGCATTGCAGAAAGTCATTCGCAGTGAATAGTTGACAAAACAAGTGCTTGTTGCGCTGCGTTGCATACAAGAACTAACTTTTGTTTTGTGCCTTGAAGAGAAAGCAAACCACATATGCTGTCGCATTGCAATGCATCAAGAACTGTTTCAGTACCTTGCATACAATATAGTTAACTTATTACGCTGTGAATAGAAGAAATGTATATAAAATATGTGTTGCTGAATTGCAACTTGTAAGTTATGCACTGTTTCCTTATATTGTACACAAACTAATGTATTCCTCCTGCACTGAAGAGATAACACAAAACCACCTACATTGAATTGTAGTAACTTAAACCGTTGTACAGTGCAGTGGTAACACATAACATGTGCATTTCATTGCAGTAACACAATCCGTTTTGCAGTGAAGAGATAACACGACAGGTGCTTGTCGCACTGCATTGCATGCAAGAACAAACTCTTTCCTTTGTGCATTGAGAAAACAAATATATGCTGTTGCATTGCAATGAATGCAAGAACTAATTGTTTCATTGCATTGCACACAATAATTAACTTATGTTGTGCATAGAAGAAATTAATATAACATATATGTGCTATTGCATTTCAATGCCTTCAAGAAATAACATGTAAGTTATGCACTGTTTCCTTGCAATGAAAACAAAAACTAACTTATTCCTATTGCATTGAAGAGATAACTAATGACGAGTGGTGTTGCGATGAATGAACTAACGTAGTTTTCTCAACGGGGGCGGTACCGCCCCCCAGGGGGCGTTCAGAGAACAACGGGGGGCGTTGGAAGCAAGATTTTTAAAAGGGGGGCGTTCAGGTGTTCTTGGGGGGCGTTCACGAGTTTACACCAAAGATCCAGGCAAGACAAGATTAAACGTGTAATTACTTGAAAATAAATTGCCTACAACATTCTAAAATCTGCCAGTTTAACGCAACATGTCAGCTAGGCTATGTATCGTTTCTTTCGCAACGATTATTTTTTCCAGTCATAGACCAGCGCTCAAGCGCTGACAAGAATTCACGTGCACAATGTGTTTTGCGCTGACAACAATCCGGTGGTGGCTTGAATCCAGCGCTGACTAGAACCACGCAGCGGAGGAATGGAAAGTTGACAAGCCATTAAAAAAGTACTGACTTAAGAACCACTTATATTTTCAAATATTTTCAATAAATCATGTTCCCATTCACTCCGGTGACGAATTTTAAAATGAATGAAACTAAATTCTATTTGTAAAGTAAAACTTTTACATTTTTAATGCCTAATGACAAAATGTTTTCTTTGTTCACAAAGTAATTTACTGGGCATTATTGTTAACTAGCAAGACTGTAAGGAGAAAATGACAATTTGATGGATAATTAATTTAAATATATTCTGTAATTATTACAGAATATATTTAAATTAATTATCCATCAAATGTCATTTTCTCCTTACAGTCTTGCGCAGATGTGACGGCGAAATTACCTAAATGTGATTACAGTGTAATCACATTTAGGTAATTTCGCCGTCACATCTGAGTGCAAAACGCTGCTTGGATAATTTCAAGATAGGCTAGTTAAAATAATTAATAATACATTAATAATTTAATAATTTCATATGTGTTTTATCTTGTTAGAAGATTTTTATTTTTATTTTTTTATTTTACTTATTATGGACACAAATTAATCATGACAAACCAAATAAATTTGAACTGAATTAATTATACCATTGATGATAACATTAAGCGGATACCAAGGTATTTAAGCCTATAATTATAACATAATTTGTTATGAAAATCATGATTGCATTTATTTATTTTTTTCCAAAGTAAGATTAATGTAAGCAGCTTCTTGCAATACTCTCCTAAATGCGTAATAAATCCTAAGTGCACACATTAGCGCTGAAATGACCGTATAGCAGCCTATGGTCGTTTTTACTGTCCAGAATTATCAAAGAAATTCAATAGGCAGACGCAGATTATCTTGAGTTTTGCGTTAGTTCAAATGCGCGTTAAGGTGATGGAAACCATTGGCATACTCATGGTGTGTAATGACCATTTGTGCGTAAAACACCATGGCATTATGTATTAGGCCCAACAAAGTCTGACAAACAGCCCTCGACATAGAAATCAGATGTTTAAACTCGTAGTTATTTTGTGCGCGAGCGCGTTCATGTGGAAACTGCCAGTGTATGGGCATACGCGTTTAACCAGTATTTCATCAGTTCTTCTGCGTCTCCTCACAGCATTTCAATAAAACGATATCCAACAACACAAATAGCTCTCTCTGTAGTCACAAGTTCCCTTCATAATGCAACTTGCACGCTTAAGTTTCAGAAAACATCGTCATCGAAGTTTATATGTAATTATATAATTTATATGTATTCTTTATATCACAGGTTTTCAAACCCTGTGTCACGAGACTTAAAAATGGGTTGGCATTTTCATAAAAGGATAGTCTAAAATGAATAAATAAACAAAATATATTTGACTTAATTGATTAACAAAGCGAAAGAAAAAACTGTGCCCAATAGTAGCCTATATACTGCTGAGTTTGATTCATTTTTGTGAGGCGCGGCGCTCCACAAACAAGTTCAAGGGGAGATGGCAAAAAGCGCATTCTGTTTTCTTTATTTTGCAAACGCATAATGTTCTGTTTTTAGTGTGAGTGTATAAAAGTAAACGTCGCAGTATCGAATAATATTTACTCATATCTGTAAATTATGGAGTATTTAAGTTGTTTCTGCTGGTATAAGGAAACAGTTGAAGTGATCGCGCCGGCGCCTCGCGTGCACACTCAACATATTCATTGCAAACTTGACATCACAGCCTGTTCATTATCAAAATAAAATAGGCCTACTGTCAGCCAAACATATAAAAAATTACACTGCTCATTTTACATACTCCGTAGTATCCTATCTGTGCCGTTCAGCGTGACCACCGCTGAAACTGGTCCTGCCAAACACATTTTTGCTCATTTGAAGAGGATGATTTTTTTTGTTGATATTGAAACGGGAGTGAAGTACAAATACTATTTGACACAATAAATACAAGTTCAGCATCCAAATACATTGCTAATATGGAAACATTTGAATTCATGCCGAACAAGAGAGGCTGCTTGAGAACACCGGTTTTTACTTTCAGTTTCGCTTCAAATTATTTCGTTGGGCTTGTTTATAGCTATTTACAAGTTTTTATTCTGTTCTGTTTATGTATATTATATATTTTAGTATTCTTATGCTTGACTTGACTTGGTTTGGTCGCGTCAATAAAAAAAAAAAAAGGTCGTTATTTAAAAAAAAAGTTTGACAGCCACTGCTTTATATGTTGCTTATGTGTTGGAAAACACAAAACCCGGCATGGACCACTTTTGGGGTTATATGAGAGGGGGATCCCCCAAATGAGGTGCCGGATCAGATTTCGGAGGATCCGGTTCCAGCTTGTCCCGGCTGCCTGCCACTGTTCAGTCAAATCAAATCTGTTATTTGGCTTTCAGTGACATGCTTTTTAATTATGAAAGCTGCAGTCCGTAACTTTTGGAGCTCTAGCGGTAAATAATCAAAATTGCAGGCGTCTTGTTCTGTACTCCGCAGCGGTGCTGACTCGAACCAGTCTAATAGTCCCAATATAAATATACAATACAAACTCTTATTATAGGTGTGTCATAGTGATTCAGGATAAGAAAAAAACACGGTTTGGAAAATGGATTCATGATGTAGGCTAATGGTGTTTGGGGGCGGTAAAGGACCTGGATAATGGACAGGGGGGCGTTGGCCCAAAAAAGGTTGAGAACCACTGAACTAACGCATCCGTTATGCATTGAGATTAACACATAACGTGCATTGCATTAGTTTTGCAGTGAATAGATAACAGGGCAGGTGCTTGTTGTACTGCGTTGCATGCAAGAACGAACACGGATATGCTGTGCATTGCAATGCCAGAACTGTTTCAGTGCATTGCAAACAATAGATAACTTTATGTTGTGCATAGAAGAAAAACAAAACAGGTGCTTGTTGCGCTGCGTTGCATACAAAAACGAACACGTATATGTTTGTTGCATTGCAAGGCATCAAGAACTGTTTCAGTGCTTTGCATACAATAGTTAACTTTATGTTGTGCATAGAAGAAAACAAAACAGGTGCTTGTTGCGCTGCGTTGCATACAAGAACGAACACGTATATGCTGTTGCATTGCAAGGCATCAAGAACTGTTTCAGTGCTTTGCATACAATAGTTAACTTATTACGCTGTGAATAGAAGAATTTTATATACTGTTTCCTTGCATTGTGTACAAAAACTAACCTATTCCTATTGCACTGAAGAGATGACACATAACGTGTGGTGTTGCGATGAATGAACTAAAGCATTGCATTGCAGAAAGTCATTCGCAGTGAATAGTTGACAAAACAGGTGCTTGTTGCGCTGCGTTGCATACAACTAACTTTGCAAGAACAAACTCTTTCCTTTGTGCATTGAGAAAACAAATATATGCTGTTGCATTGCAATGAATGCAAGAACTAACTGTTTCATTGCATTGCAAACAATAGTTAACTTTATGTTGTGCATAGAAGAAAAACAAAACAGGTGCTTGTTGCGCTGCGTTGCATACAAGAACGAACACGTATATTGTTGCATTGCAAGGCATCAAGAACTGTTTCAGTGCTTTGCATACAATAGTTAACTTTATGTTGTGCATAGAAGAAAAACAACAGGTGCTTGTTGCGCTGCGTTGCATACAAGAACGTGCAAGTGCTTTGCATACATAGTTAACTTATTACGCTGTGATAGAAGAATTTTATATACTGTTTCCTTGCATTGTGTACAAAAACTAACCTATTCCTATTGCATTGAAGAGATAACACATAACGTATGGTGTTGCGATGAATGAACTAATGCATTGCATTGCAGAAAGTCATTCGCAGTGAATAGTTGACAAAACAGTGCTTGTTGCGCTGCGTTGCATACAAGAACTAACTTTTGTTTTGTGCCTTGAAGAGAAAGCAAACCACATATGCTGTCGCATTGCAATGCATCAAGAACTGTTTCAGTACCTTGCATACAATATAGTTAACTTATTACGCTGTGAATAGAAGAAATGTATAAAAATATGTTTGCTGAATTGCAACTTGTAAGTTATGCACTGTTTCCTTAATGACACAAACTAATGTATTCCTATGCATGAAGAGATAACAAAACCATACATTGAGAGTAACATAAACGTGCAGTGCAGTGTTTAACATGTGCAAGAACGCTGTGCATTGCAATGTCAGAACTGTTTCAGTGCATTGCAAACAATAGTTAACTTATGTTGTGCATAGAAGGAAAAACAAAACAGGTGCTTGTTGTGCTGCGTTTAATAAGAACTTTCATTCAGGCCTCAAGAACTGTTTCAGTGCATGCAATAGTTAACTTATTACGGTGCGATTAGAAGAAATTAATATAACATTTGTGCTGTTGCATTGCAAGGCATCAAGAACTGTTTCAGTGCATTGCAAACAATAGTTAACTTATTATGTTGTGCAAAGAAGAAATTAATATGTGCTTTCGCATTGCAATGCATACAAGAAATAACATGTAAGTTGTGCAGTTTACTTGCATTGTATACAAGAACTAACTTATTCCTTTTGCCTTTAAGAGAAAACATAAAATACGTGATGTTGCAATGAATGAACTAACTTATCCGTTGTGCATATATCTAACCCGATGTGAATAGAAAACATAACAACATATATGTTGAATTGCAATAAATACAAAAAAGAAATCGTGCAAATGTGCATTGCATTTCATACACGAGATAGCATATGTGCTGTTACTTTGCAATGCGTATAAAGGATACATATGAGGTGTGCGCTTTTTCATTACATTGAATACAAGACTAACTTAATTCGTTGTGCGGTGATGAAAAACATATAAGCTATACAACTGTTTTATTGCATTGTATACGAGACCTAACTTATTCCTTTATGCAATAAAGAGACAACACATAACATTGCCGCTGTTGCATTGCAATAAATACATTAACTAATTCATTACGTCTGTGCATAGAAGAGATAACATAGTGCATTTGCATTGCCGATCTAAATTATTCCGTTGTGCAATAAAGAGGTAACACATACCATATGTGCTGTTTGCATTGCAATAAATACAGTAAATAATAACTGTGGCATTGCATTCAAAATATGAATTATTCCTTTGTGAAGTGAAGAATAACGTATAAGGCATGCTCTGTTTCATCGTAATGTCACAACTAAGTTATTCCGTGGCGCACTGAAGCCATACAGTAGTCCAAATATGACCTTGAGCATATCTCTGGCCAAAAGTCGTCAAACATGAACTTTCTATACAGACTCATTGACTCATTTACATCAGCCAGACAGTAATCATTTGACATACTAAACATATTTCTAGCCAAGCAGTATTCAATACTGAACTTTTTACATATATTCATTGAAATTGAAGTCTTCCTATGTCACATCAGCAACACAGTAGTCCAAAATAGACCTAAAAAAAACATATTTCTGGCCCAAGAAGTTCTCGATCTTGACCTTTCTATACATTCTAATTGACTCCTTTTAATGTTGCTTCAGCCAAAGAATTGCATATTTGACCTTCTGGACATGTTTCTAAGGAAATTAGGCCTTGATCATGAACTTTCTATACATAATCATTGACTGCTTCTGATGATACATTAGCCATAGAATATTGCATATTTGACCTTAAAGGTCAGATCAATTTTGAACTTTTCTTACATTACCATTGACTCCTTCTGATTTTATTTCAGCTATACAGAAGACCATATTACCCTAGTTCAAAAAAATTGTCCCAAGAGTGCTCAATCATGAACTTTCTATACATGCTCATTGCCTCACTCTGATGTTACTTCAGCCATACATGAGGCCATGTTTGAACTACTGAACATATTTCTGACAACTTAGTCCTATATCATTGGAAATTTTAACTAATGGATATACGTTTATTCGATCTTGAGCTTTTTTATATTACTATTGACTCCTACTGATGTTGCTTCACCCATACAGAAGTCAACATTAGACCTACTGAACATATTTCTGGCCAAAGAGTACTCGATCTTGAACTTTTTATATTTACTTACTGACTCCTTCTGATATAACATACAGTGGTCCATATTTGACCAAATGAACATATTTCTGTCCCTGGAGTATTCAATCTTGAACTTTTAATTCATATTCATTGATTCACTCTGATGTTACTTCAGCCATATGAACCATTTTGCCTACTGAACAAATTTCTGCCCAATAAGTCCTCAACGATGAATCTATACAGACTCGTTGGCCCTTCTGTTGTTAGATCGATCAGACAGACAGAAGTCAATATACTGAAACATATTTCTGTCACCAAGAGTCTCACATGAAATTTGAATATACAGTTCTCTTGCCTCGACTCATGTACGATCGCCATACAGCCCTGTTTGACCTACTGTGATCTATTGTCTGGCAACATCAATACTTGAACCATTTCCTACGGACATCATTTGACTCCTTCTGACTAATATTTCAGCCATGACGAGAGTCACATATTAACCTACGAATGTTTGTCCCACGTGGATCATGCAATACTTTTTGACTCTGATGTTCACTGTCAACCATACATGGACCCTATGTTTGACCTAGAAACATATCTCTGTAAATTTGTCCTTGCTCATGGACTTTCTATACATACTCAGTTGACTCCTATATGATGCAAGCCAGATTTGTCATATATGACCTAACTGACATATATATCTGGCCAAAAAGTATTCTCTTGAACTTTCACTTTGAACTTTCATTTGCATAGTCATTTGACTTCTTCTGTTGTTAAGTCACCACAGAGTCCATATTAGACCTACAGAATATTATCTGGCAAATTGTCCTACATCGATGAACCCTGATACTACTTTATTGAGCTCCCTAATGTTGGAGACACGCCATATGTAGGACCCATATTTGACTACCAAATATGGGCCAGCCATGCAGAAATGACAATATAGAACAAAAAGAGCAGAAAAAATGTCACATATTTCTGGCCCCAATCCATGTAGTAGTATGTCCAGGATTATCTTGTGATAATGGAAAAAGTTATTTAAACGGTATATACCATTGATCGGATTGTATATCCACTACAAGAGGTCATACTCGCCTGAAAATTATTTCTGGCCCAAGTACTTAATCTTGACCCTATACAGAATTTCAGATACAGAATCGATATTACAAGTGCCCCGGAGTCCTGACACTCTTTGTCCCTTATGCTTAGCAGATCTGAGGACATAGAGGCACAATTAAGCTCAATCATGAGCTTGTATACATTATCTTGAAAACTGAAATGTTAGTAACAGAGCCAGTAGTCGCATATTGAACATACTTCCGGCCACAAAATTATTTAACACTGTAAGTTTTTATATACGTCATTGATGCCTTCTGATAACTTCAGCCATAGAAGTCCAGTATTAGATCTACTAAATATTTTTTGTCTCACAAGTCCTGACATTTTTGATTTACATCAACTCTTATGTTAGATACAGTCCGAATAATTCTTCTTGTTTTACGTACGATATGTTGCGTGGGCAAAGTTCCTTGATAATGATGTTTATTTTGACCTTTCAAAGAAAGCCAAGAGTTTATATTTGAGGTCAAAGCACTAAGTTGCCAAATATGTTCAGTAGGTCAAACAAGAAAGTCCATGATCGAGGACTGTATGGCTGAAGTAAGATCCGAATGAGTATGTATACAAAGTTCAGAACTCTTGGGCCAGAAAAATATTTATAGGTCAAATATGGACTACTGTATGGCTGATGTCAATGAGTCTGTATAAAACTTCATTATCGTGGAGTAATTTGCCAGAAATTTTTTCAGTAGGTCAACATGGGCTCATATATGGCTGAAGTAAAATCAGAGTGAGGCAAAGAGCAAGAGTATACAAAACTCATGATTGAGGAATCTGAGGACAATTTTTTTTTAAGTAGGTCTAATATCGATTACTATGGCTGAAATAAAATCAGGAGTCTGTGGGTTTATATAGAAAGTTCAAGATCGAGTACTCTTGGGCCAGAAATATGTTCAGTAGGTCAAATATAGGCCTCTAGATGGCTGATGTGACAGCAGAAGGCGTCAAGGAGTATGTTTAACAACTTCAATGTCAAATAATCCTTGGCCATATATATGTTCAGTCGGTCAAATAGCGACTACTATCTGGCTTATCTAACATCAGATGGAGTCAATAAGTATGTATAGGAAGTTCATGATCGAGGACTAATTTGCCAGAAATATGTTCAGTAGGTCTAATATGGACTTCTGTATGGGAGACTTAATATCAGAAGGAGTCAATAATAATATTATGAAATATTCAAAAGTTTAAAGTGGAAAGTTCAAGATCAAATACTCTGTAGCCAGAAAATATGCAATACTGTACAGCTGACCTTTCATCAAAAGGAGTCAATGAGTATGTTTAAAAAGTTTATTGTCAAGGACAAATTTGCCAGAAATATGTTCAGCAGGTCAGACTCATGTATGGCTGAAGTAACATCAGAGTGAGGCAAAGAGCAAGGAGTATACAAAACTCATGATCGAGGACTCTGGGGACAATTTTTTTTTTTTTTTTTAAACAAGTCTAATATCGAATTCTGTATGGCTGAAATAAATCAGGAGTCCGTGAGTTTGTATAGAAAGTTCAAGATTGAGTACACTAGGGCCAGAAATATGTTCAGTAGGTCAAATACAGACTTCTAGATGGCTGATGTGACATCAGAAGGCCTCAATGAGTACGTATAAAAAACTTCAATGTCGAATACTTTTTGGCCATATATATGTTCAGTCGGTCAAATATGGACCACTATCTGGCTTGTCTAACATAAGATGGAGTCAATAAGTATGTATAGGAAGTTCATGATCAAGGACTAATTTGCCAGAAAGCAAGTCTAATATCTGTATGGCTGAAATAAGATCAGGAGTCAGTGAGTTTGTTTAGACAGTTCAAGATTAAGTACTCTTGGGCCAGAAATATGTTCAGTAGGTCAAATATGCTGTACTCTATGGCAGACATAACATCAGAAGGAGTCAGTATGTTTAAAAAGTTCATGAGCAAGGACAATTTACCAGAGATATGTTCTGTAGGTCAAACATGGGCTCATGTATGGATGAAGTAACATCAGAGTGAGGCAAAAAGTATGTATACAAAATACATGATCTCGGGACAAAAACTAATTTTAAGTAGGTCTAATATGGACTTCAGTGTGGCTGAAATAAATTCAGAAGGAGTCAATTTAGGAAGTTCAAGATTGAGGTCTAATTTGCCAGAAATATGTTCAGTAGGTCAAATATAGACTTCTAGATGGCTGATGTGACATGAGAAGGCCTCAATGAGTACGTATAAAAACTTCAATGTCGAATACTCTGGCCATATATATGTTCAGTCGGTCAAATATGGACTACTATCTGGCTTGTCTAACATCAGATGAATTCAATAAGTATGTATAGGAAGTTCATGATCGAGGACTAATTTGCCAGAAATATGTTCGGAAGGTCTGATGTGGACTTCTGTGGGTGAATTAACATCAGAAGGAGTCAATAGTAATGTATGAAACGTTCAAAATTTCAAAGTAGAAAGTTCAAGACTGAGTACTCTTGGGCCAGATATAAGTCAAAATGCAATACTCTATGGCAGACATAACATCACAAGGAGTCAATGAGTATGTTAAAAAGTTCATGAGCAAGGACAAATTTACCAGAGATATGTTCTGTAGCTCAACCATAGGCTCATGTATGGTTGACGTAACATTAGAGTGAGGCAGAGTATGTATGCAAATAATGATCTCTTGGGACAAAAATAATTTTTAGGTCTAATATGGACTTATGTATGGCTGAAATAAATTCAGGAGTTGTCAATGAGTCGGTTTAGAAAGGTCAAGATTGAGGTCTAATTTCCAGAAATATGTTCAGTAGGTCAGATATTGACTTCTGTCTGTCTGATCTAACAACAGAAGGAGCCAATGAGTCTGTATAGAAATTTCATTGTTGAGGACTTATTTGTCAGAAATTTTTTCACTAGGTCAAAATGGGTTCATATCTGGCTGAAGTAACATCAGTGTATCAATGAATGTATTGAAAGTTGAAGATTGAATACTCCTGGGCCAGAAATATGTTCATTTGGTCAAAAATTGACCTCAGTATGGCTAATGTGATATCAGAAGGCGTCAGTAAGTAATATAAAAGTTCAAGATCGAGTAGTCTTTGGCCAAATTTGTGACCTTTCATCAAAAGGAGTCAATGAGTATGTTTAAAAAGTTTATTGTCAAGGACAAATTTGCCAGAAATATGTTCAGCAGGTCAGACTCATGTATGGCTGAAGTAACATCAGAGTGAGGCAAAGAGCAAGGAGTATACAAAACTCATGATCGAGGACTCTGGGGACAATTTTTTTTTTTTTTTTTTTAAACAAGTCTAATATTGAATTCTGTATGGCTGAAATAAAATCAGGAGTCCGTGAGTTTGTATAGAAAGTTCAAGATTGAGTACACTAGGGCCAGAAATGTTCAGTAGGTCAAATACAGACTTCTAGATGGCTGATGTGACATGAGAAGGCCTCAATGAGTACGTATAAAAACTTCAATGTCGAATACTCTGGCCATATATATGTTCAGTCGGTCAAATATGGACTACTATCTGGCTTGTCTAACATCAGATGAATTCAATAAGTATGTATAGGAAGTTCATGATCGAGGACTAATTTGCCAGAAATATGTTCGGAAGGTCTAACTTCTGTGGGTGAATTAACATCAGAAGGAGTCAATAGTAATGTATGAAACGTTCAAAATTTCAAGTAGAAAGTTCAAGACTGAGTACTCTTGGGCCAGATATAAGTCAAATATGCAATACTCTATGGCAGACATAACATCACAAGGTCAATGAGTATGTTAAAAAAGTTCATGAGCAAG
Organism: Culter alburnus; assembly: GCA_028476615.1. Lineage (NCBI taxonomy): Eukaryota > Metazoa > Chordata > Actinopteri > Cypriniformes > Xenocyprididae > Culter > Culter alburnus. The sequence goes on from JAOTNS010000036.1 coordinate 15,412, forward strand.
GACAAATTTACCAGAGATATGTTCTGTAGCTCAACCATAGGCTCATGTATGGTTGACGTAACATTAGAGTGAGGCAAGAGTATGTATGCAAAATACATGATCTCTTGGGACAAAAATAATTTTAAGTAGGTCTAATATGGACTTATGTATGGCTGAAAAAATTCAGGAGTTGTCAATGAGTCGGTTTAGAAAGGTCAAGATTGAGGTCTAATTTCCAGAAATATGTTCAGTAGGTCAGATATTGACTTCTGTCTGTCTGATCTAACAACAGAAGGAGCCAATGAGTCTGTATAGAAATTTCATTGTTGAGGACTTATTTGTCAGAATTTTTTCACTAGGTCAAAATGGGTTCATATCTGGCTGAAGTAACATCAGAGTGTATCAATGAATATGTATTGAAAGTTCAAGATGAATACTCCTGGGCCAGAAATATGTTCATTTGGTCAAAAATTGACCTCAGTATGGCTAATGTGATATCAGAAGGCGTCAGTAAGTAAATATAAAAAGTTCAAGATCGAGTAGTCTTTGGCCAGAAATGTGACCTTTCATCAAAAGGTCAATGAGTATGTTTAAAAGTTTATTGTCAAGGACAAATTTGCCAGAAATATGTTCAGCAGGTCAGACTCATGTATGGCTGAAGTAACATCAGAGTGAGGCAAAGAGCAAGGAGTATACAAAACTCATGATCGAGGACTCTGGGGACAATTTTTTTTTTTTTTTTTAAACAAGTCTAATATCGAATTCTGTATGGCTGAAATAAAATCAGGAGTCCGTGAGTTTGTATAGAAAGTTCAAGATTGAGTACACTAGGGCCAGAAATATGTTCAGTAGGTCAAATACAGACTTCTAGATGGCTGATGTGACATCAGAAGGCCTCAATGAGTACGTATAAAAAACTTCAATGTCGAATACTCTTTGGCCATATATATGTTCAGTCGGTCAAATATGGACCACTATCTGGCTTGTCTAACATAAGATGGAGTCAATAAGTATGTATAGGAAGTTCATGATCGAGGACTAATTTGCCAGAAAGCAAGTCTAATATCTGTATGGCTGAAATAAGATCAGGAGTCAGTGAGTTTGTTTAGACAGTTCAAGATTAAGTACTCTTGGGCCAGAAATATGTTCAGTAGGTCAAATATGCTGTACTCTATGGCAGACATAACATCAGAAGGAGTCAGTGAGTATGTTTAAAAAGTTCATGAGCAAGGACAAATTTACCAGAGATATGTTCTGTAGGTCAAACATGGGCTCATGTATGGATGAAGTAACATCAGAGTGAGGCAAAAAGTATGTATACAAAATACATGATCTCTCGGGACAAAAACTAATTTTAAGTAGGTCTAATATGGACTTCAGTGTGGCTGAAATAAATTCAGAAGGAGTCAATTTAGAAAGTTCAAGATTGAGGTCTAATTTGCCAGAAATATGTTCAGTAGGTCAAATATAGACTTCTAGATGGCTGATGTGACATGAGAAGGCCTCAATGAGTACGTATAAAAACTTCAATGTCGAATACTCTGGCCATATATATGTTCAGTCGGTCAAATATGGACTACTATCTGGCTTGTCTAACATCAGATGAATTCAATAAGTATGTATAGGAAGTTCATGATCGAGGACTAATTTGCCAGAAATATGTTCGGAAGGTCTGATGTGGACTTCTGTGGGTGAATTAACATCAGAAGGAGTCAATAGTAATGTATGAAACGTTCAAAATTTCAAAGTAGAAAGTTCAAGACTGAGTACTCTTGGGCCAGATATAAGTCAAAATATGCAATACTCTATGGCAGACATAACATCACAAGGAGTCAGTGAGTATGTTAAAAAAGTTCATGAGCAAGGACAAATTTACCAGAGATATGTTCTGTAGGTCAAACATGGGCTCATGTATGGATGAAGTAACATCAGAGTGAGGCAAAAAGTATGTATACAAAATACATGATCTCTCGGGACAAAAACTAATTTTAAGTAGGTCTAATATGGACTTCAGTGTGGCTGAAATAAATTCAGAAGGAGTCAATTTAGAAAGTTCAAGATTGAGGTCTAATTTGCCAGAAATATGTTCAGTAGGTCAAATATAGACTTCTAGATGGCTGATGTGACATGAGAAGGCCTCAATGAGTACGTATAAAAACTTCAATGTCGAATACTCTGGCCATATATATGTTCAGTCGGTCAAATATGGACTACTATCTGGCTTGTCTAACATCAGATGAATTCAATAAGTATGTATAGGAAGTTCATGATCGAGGACTAATTTGCCAGAAAGCAAGTCTAATATCTGTATGGCTGAAATAAGATCAGGAGTCAGTGAGTTTGTATAGACAGTTCAAGATTAAGTACTCTTGGGCCAGAAATATGTTCAGTAGGTCAAATATGCTGTACTCTATGGCAGACATAACATCAGAAGGAGTCAGTGAGTATGTTTAAAAAGTTCATGAGCAAGGACAAATTTACCAGAGATATGTTCTGTAGGTCAAACATGGGCTCATGTATGGATGAAGTAACATCAGAGTGAGGCAAAAAGTATGTATACAAAATACATGATCTCTTGGGACAAAAACTAATTTTAAGTAGGTCTAATATGGACTTCAGTGTGGCTGAAATAAATTCAGAAGGAGTCAATTTAGAAGTTCAAGATTGAGGTCTAATTTGCCAGAAATATGTTCAGTAGGTCAAATATAGACTTCTAGATGGCTGATGTGACATGAGAAGGCCTCAATGAGTACGTATAAAAACTTCAATGTCGAATACTCTGGCCATATATTGTTCAGTCGGTCAAATATGGACTACTATCTGGCTTGTCTAACATCAGATGAAGTCAATAAGTATGTATAGGAAGTTCATGATCGAGGACTAATTTGCCAGAAATATGTTCGGAAGGTCTAATGTGGACTTCTGTGGGTGAATTAACATCAGAAGGAGTCAATAGTAATGTATGAAACGTTCAAAATTTCAAAGTAGAAAGTTCAAGACTGAGTACTCTTGGGCCAGAATAAGTCAAAATATGCAATACTCTATGGCAGACATAACATCACAAGGAGTCAGTGAGTATGTTAAAAAAGTTCATGAGCAAGGACAAATTTACCAGAGATATGTTCTGTAGCTCAACCATAGGCTCATGTATGGTTGACGTAACATTAGAGTGAGGCACAGAGTATGTATGCAAAATACATGATCTCTTGGGACAAAAAATAATTTTAAGTAGGTCTAATATGGACTTATGTATGGCTGAAATAAATTCAGGAGTTGTCAATGAGTCGGTTTAGAAAGGTCAAGATTGAGGTCTAATTTCCAGAAATATGTTCAGTAGGTCAGATATTGACTTCTGTCTGTCTGATCTAACAACAGAAGGAGCCAATGAGTCTGTATAGAAATTTCATTGTTGAGGACTTATTTGTCAGAAATTTTTTCACTAGGTCAAAATGGGTTCATATCTGGCTGAAGTAACATCAGAGTGTATCAATGAATATGTATTGAAAGTTTCAAGATTGAATACTCCTGGGCCAGAAATATGTTCATTTGGTCAAAAATTGACCTCAGTATGGCTAATGTGATATCAGAAGGCGTCAGTAAGTAAATATAAAAGTTCAAGATCGAGTAGTCTTTGGCCAGAATGTGACCTTTCATCAAAAGGAGTCAATGAGTATGTTTAAAAAGTTTATTGTCAAGGACAAATTTGCCAGAAATGTTCAGCAGGTCAGACTCATGTATGGCTGAAGTAACATCAGAGTGAGGCAAAGAGCAAGGAGCATACAAAACTCATGATCGAGGACTCTGGGGACAATTTTTTTTTTTTTTTTAACAAGTCTAATATCGAATTCTGTATGGCTGAAATAAAATCAGGAGTCCGTGAGTTTGTATAGAAAGTTCAAGATTGAGTACACTAGGGCCAGAAATATGTTCAGTAGGTCAAATACAGACTTCTAGATGGCTGATGTGACATCAGAAGGCCTCAATGAGTACGTATAAAAAACTTCAATGTCGAATACTCTTTGGCCATATATATGTTCAGTCGGTCAAATATGACCACTATCTGGCTTGTCTAACATAAGATGGAGTCATAAGTATGTATAGGAAGTTCATGATCGAGGACTAATTTGCCAGAAAGCAAGTCTAATATCTGTATGGCTGAAATAAGATCAGGAGTCAGTGAGTTTGTTTAGACAGTTCAAGATTAAGTACTCTTGGGCCAGAAATATGTTCAGTAGGTCAAATATGCTATACTCTATGGCAGACATAACATCAGAAGGAGTCAGTGAGTATGTTTAAAAAGTTCATGAGCAAGGACAAATTTACCAGAGATATGTTCTGTAGGTCAAACATGGGCTCATGTATGGATGAAGTAACATCAGAGTGAGGCAAAAAGTATGTATACAAAATACATGATCTCTTGGGACAAAAACTAATTTTAAGTAGGTCTAATATGGACTTCAGTGTGGCTGAAATAAATTCAGAAGGAGTCAATTTAGAAGTTCAAGATTGAGGTCTAATTTGCCAGAAATATGTTCAGTAGGTCAATATAGACTTCTAGATGGCTGATGTGACATGAGAAGGCCTCAATGAGTACGTATAAAACTTCAATGTCGAATACTCTGGCCATATATTGTTCAGTCGGTCAAATATGGACTACTATCTGGCTTGTCTAACATCAGATGAAGTCAATAAGTATGTATAGGAAGTTCATGATCGAGGACTAATTTGCCAGAAATATGTTCGGAAGGTCTAATGTGGACTTCTGTGGTGAATTAACATCAGAAGGAGTCAATAGTAATGTATGAAACGTTCAAAATTTCAAAGTAGAAAGTTCAAGACTGAGTACTCTTGGGCCAGAAATAAGTCAAAATATGCAATACTCTATGGCAGACATAACATCACAAGGAGTCAGTGAGTATGTTAAAAAAGTTCATGAGCAAGGACAAATTTACCAGAGATATGTTCTGTAGCTCAACCATAGGCTCATGTATGGTTGACGTAACATTAGAGTGAGGCACAGAGTATGTATGCAAAATACATGATCTCTTGGGACAAAAAATAATTTTAAGTAGGTCTAATATGGACTTATGTATGGCTGAATAAATTCAGGAGTTGTCAATGAGTCGGTTTAGAAAGGTCAAGATTGAGGTCTAATTTCCAGAAATATGTTCAGTAGGTCAGATATTGACTTCTGTCTGTCTGATCTAACAACAGAAGGAGCCAATGAGTCTGTATAGAAATTTCATTGTTGAGGACTTATTTGTCAGAATTTTTTCACTAGGTCAAAATGGGTTCATATCTGGCTGAAGTAACATCAGAGTGTCAATGAATATGTATTGAAAGTTCAAGATTGAATACTCCTGGGCCAGAAATATGTTCATTTGGTCAAAAATTGACCTCAGTATGGCTAATGTGATATCAGAAGGCGTCAGTAAGTAAATATAAAAAGTTCAAGATCGAGTAGTCTTTGGCCAGAAATATGTCCCTTAGTGACAATACTGTACAGCTGACCTTTCATCAAAAGGAGTCAATGAGTATGTTTAAAAAGTTTATGTCAAGGACAAATTTGCCAGAAATATGTTCAGCAGGTCAGACTCATGTATGGCTGAAGTAACATCAGAGTGAGGCAAAGAGCAAGGAGCATACAAAACTCATGATCGAGGACTCTGGGGACAATTTTTTTTTTTTTTTTTAAACAAGTCTAATATCGAATTCTGTATGGCTGAAATAAAATCAGGAGTCCGTGAGTTTGTATAGAAAGTTCAAGATTGAGTACACTAGGGCCAGAAATATGTTCAGTAGGTCAAATACAGACTTCTAGATGGCTGATGTGACATCAGAAGGCCTCATGAGTACGTATAAAAACTTCAATGTCGAATACTCTTTGGCCATATATATGTTCAGTCGGTCAAATATGGACCACTATCTGGCTTGTCTAACATAAGATGGAGTCAATAAGTATGTATAGGAAGTTCATGATCGAGGACTAATTTGCCAGAAAGCAAGTCTAATATCTGTATGGCTGAAATAAGATCAGGAGTCAGTGAGTTTGTTAGACAGTTCAAGATTAAGTACTCTTGGGCCAGAAATATGTTCAGTAGGTCAAATATGCTGTACTCTATGGCAGACATAACATCAGAAGGAGTCAGTGAGTATGTTTAAAAAGTTCATGAGCAAGGACAAATTTACCAGAGATGTTCTGTAGGTCAAACATGGGCTCATGTATGGATGAAGTAACATCAGAGTGAGGCAAAAAAGT
>JAOTNS010000037.1:0-97859 GCA_028476615.1 Culter alburnus
AATGCGCAATCAATCACTGTAAATATGAAGAAAACCCATTTCTTTGGTACTTCTTTGAAGTTTCTTGGCCATGTGGTGTCAGCCGAGGGAATTGGAGTAGATCCTGAAAAAACAGAGCTGTTCAGGACTTTCCAGTGCCAAGAAATTAAGAAGTTCAGAGATTCTTAGGGATGGCTGGGTACCATAAGATTTGCCACATTTCCCCAGTTGGCTGAGCCTCTGAATGCCTTGAAGAGAAAGGGTGCCAAATTCATATGGACTCCACAGTGTCGTCTTCGTTTGAAGAGTTGAAACATCTTACTGATATCGCCCCCCGTACTCGGACACCCCAATTTTAACCTGCCTTTTGTGGTGTATACAGATGCAAGTGAGGTGGGGTCTTGGAGCTGTCCTGGTACAACAAACAGGATTAGGGACGGAAAAGAAAGTTTTGGCTTTCGCTAGCCGCACTCTAAATCCAGCAGAGAGAAATTACTCGACTACTGAGCAGGAATGCTAGCAGTAGTGTGGGCCTTGGAAAAATGGAGGGATTATTTGAGGGTAGGTTCTTTACGGTAGTTAGACCATTCCTCCTTGGTTTTGGATTTTTAAGACCACAAAACCCAATACCAGTTCGACTCATTCGATGGCCTTGCGCTTTCAAGAATTACTTTTACTGTGGAGTACAGGAGGATAGGAAAGTACAACAAGCTCCAGTGGAGTGCACTGTGGCCATATAATCCTTGTCCTCTTACACTTGTTCACGCTGGTATCTCGTGGTCAGATCATAGCGAGAAAAACAAAAAGGAGCTGCCCGTTCACTGACCATGCAATGGAACTCAGCAAGAGGAGTCCAGAGAATCAATCCTTACGGAGCAGAGAGATGTAGACACGGGAGAAAGTATCAATTAATCCCACAACAAAAACTTTTGACCATCCTGGAGGCCCAGTCTGCTAGGTATGCCAGCGGACGTAGACTCAATAAAACTCTCCTGTAAGATCTCGAAGTTTGTATGTTACCAAAGCACTCTTCTTTTCTCATAGCCATTCCTATCAAAGAGCTTCCATGAAGACTCCTTTGTTTCGTATGGCACTTTGTCCTACTTAAGATCCTCACCAATAGCTTAAATAACTTTTGTTGCGCTATTTGTCCTAATCTCCGCTGTATGTTAATGAATTCGTACAGCATTGTCAAATAGGGAGCCTGTCAGCGTTATAAATACTTGAAATCGCAGCGACCATAGCTTGGACCTGCAACAACCATAGTTCAAAGGCCCAGGGAATGTTAGGAGGGTGGGATTCTACTGGGTGTCCGTTTGCCAAAACGAAGCTCCTCCTGGAAATGTATATCATGTATAGTCTATTTGTAAGACAATACATAGTGTATGGCTGTGTGTTGAACTATCTTGGATTAGCGAAAGCCAGCAGTGAAAGACCATAGAACATCCAAAATAAATGAACCAATGCACAGTGTAATCGACGAACGCAGTGGGAGTGGTACTTCCGAATTATTTACTATTCAGATCGTGGACCCGAGACGGCTAATGCAGTACATCAAGTCAAGCTAAATCCGTTGTCAAGAAGTCTGGTCAGGATGGGTGTTGTGAAAAAGAAAAAAAAAAGATAGACAGGACTTGACGCCCAACCACAAAGCTATCGACCCTACCAGTCAACTTAGTTATATGCATCCCACCCAGGTGACCTCCCTAAGACACATTTACGCAGAGAATTAATCCCATTACACTTCAAGCCACTATGATGGCCTCATATTTGAGGACAACACAAACAGATGGGACAAACATCTGACAGATTCCGATTTGCTCTCAATTCGGCTGTGCATGAATCCAACATGGGACAACCTCAGAACCGCTGGTGAAAATAAATATCTTTGGGTCCAGGCCCACAGCCTCACAGAAATCACATGGCGGACAAGTCAGAGGGCCTAGGAAGTGCCGTTGGCAATCCCATAGATATTTCTCCTGAGACCGTTTGTTTATGACAAACACCCGAAATTACAGCAAAATGATACGTCATCCGGTCGCTGGCACACAAACCCCATCTTAGACGTGTACTTATCGTCCAATCCCGACAAGTAGAACTTATAAACGCATCGAAGAGATGTGCAATATGGGAACAACAGATAGAGGTCCTCGGTTGACGTAGCCTAATCCCTATTACTCAAAAAGCATAGAAAGCAATTCTCTGCAAAGTTGGCTCCTAGGTGAGCACAGGGCATATCGGTGTAAGTCCAACAAGTGGACCTCCGCTCAATTATTAAGATATTGCATGGAAAAACCGTAGAAGATCTAAGAGTGGCACATGAATTATTCCATAATACCCTTGTTATCCACCGGCATCTGCAGCGGAACTTGAAACATCACATCTCATGGCAACATACTTTTAACTCTTCAATGAGGAGAGTGATATACCTGAGCCGAGTTGACTCTTGGGATTTTGATGGATACAATCATAGAGACAAAAATGAAAAGAAAAGAATGTTGGGAATGACCCAGTAAGCAACAACAGTGAAGGTGGCTCAGGTTCTTCTGTCAGGAGGTGAAGGTGGCAAGCGCGTGAACGAGCGTGCCACATTTATCGAACATGGTTTCCCTGGCGTTCATAAGCACAAGCTTTAGCAATGGGGATTTGAACGCGGCAGGTGCTCTGATCATCGCAAGCTGGAGTGATGGTTGTTGTATAAAGACTGGCAAATTCTTAGTCTTAGTCTTACAAGAAGTCCCTACCCACAACCAAAGAAATAGGCGTCCTAGTTTGGGATCCGATTTGGGCAAAACCGGTAGCATTCGCAACGTTGACGGTATTTGCTCTGAGCATGAGCGGCCTAGAAAGAGCCAAAATGGGAGCGATGGGGTGGATTAAAAAGTCTACAAACATGCTGATTAAAAGGAGCATTTTTAACCCATATGGCCCTTGTATGCAGGTGCAATATCGGTCGGATCGCTATATTAACAGGAGGCTCCACGGCTGAATTCTTTGGTAATTCGTTATTCTTGAGAATCGAGAGCCCGCGACGGCAAGTCTCATTACTCGGCCGCCTAAGATTCTTCTTATTCGCTCTACGTTAATGGAATGCCCTACCACACGATGTTTGTATGGATTAATAACCTGTTGGCTGTTGTCGTCTAGCCGCCGACCACCTTTGCGTGGGGTGATTGTATGTTAAGGCTGCGGCAAGCGCTGGGGGTATTGGAACAATGACAACCAACTAATAGAAATCCAAGTTTCCTTGTAACGGTCCTGTGAATACTACGGTCAACAGTTTATTCGGAGGCCTTAAAGATTTGGTTGTGGGAGCTGCACTCTGCCTTATTAGCCCGGAAAACGTTGCTTCTGTTAGGATAGAATCCGTTTCCTGTCATTGCAGCTTGGTCAATGCGTGAATGAGTAACCACTGTATTGAATTTTAATGATAAATGATTCTAACCGTTTCTCCGGGCGGAGACATGCACACGCATTATTTGTTGCAACAAACCTGTACCTTTGAACTTTTTTTTTCAATTCAAAATCACGTTTTGACTTCAGCTCCGAGATTTCCAATCCCGTAAACACAGAGGAAGGGACATCCCCGACTGGCGCATTCGTTGGGTATGGTGCCCCCTCCGCGTTGTGGCGTAACGTAATCGCAAGGTAAGAAGTTCATCCTGCACTAAGATGCAAATATTGCCATCAGATTTGTTTAGGGCCATGTTGTATACTCTCACCTGTCTTTGTCATGTTAAGTATGATGGGGTGTGGACTAATGGGGGGGGGGGAGGGGGGCGCATGGGGGGGGGGGGGGGGGGTTGATACTTCCGTGTGGTATTTCTCTGGCTAGTTAATAGTTATCCGGGAAGCAACCGGGACCAGTGATTGGTATTATAGTTCATCAAGATCTTGTTAGATGCCTCGGAGGATGAATTGTGCTTGATATCTCCTGTTACTTGTTAGTAACCTGATTTATCTTCTTCATGCCGTTAAGCGCTCACTTATCTTTTTTCTCCCTTTCTACCAGGTTCAAGCTTAATATCCAGACTATTTAAACTGTGAGCGGAGGGATTGTGATTGTGAACATTTATATTAGTGAAGTTTACTGTGTTTCTTGAAAGATGGCTGTTTGTTTACAATCCCAACAAACTCCGTTCTTTGAGTGTTCTTATTGGTATTCACCTGCCTATGGTGGATATTGGTGTGATGAAATATAAATTGAAATATGCATTTTCTGAGTGAAAAAGTTTGGGGTTTTTCCTTCCTTGGTTACCTCTTTAAACGTATGGGGATACTATTAGTTCAGTGTGCCAATTATACATGTGTCCATTGTGCACACAATCGTGTTTAGTTTCCTTCTGACTGGAACTGACAATCCTGTCCTAAAGAACTTTTTGAACAGTATTTAATCTTTCTTGGTCTGGTCACCCGGCTGTCAGCTAAGCAACTTATTATCAGAGGGAATTGTGTTCACAATGACAATGTATTTAACTTGCACAGAGAATTCCTCCATGTAGTGATCAGTGCTAATAGTGTGTTTTTTGTTAGTTCACTAATATTCCGCGAAAATCAACCTTAAAAGTAAGAATCGTGTCTCGCACTCCTGTGCGATTTATTTTTACGACCCTTTAGATTCCTTAATAACTACTTTTCGACGTAGTGTTGGTTGGCAGCCCTAGCTGCAGCCATATGGTCGACCATACTTTCTTTGTGATATTTTTTACAGTCGAAAACTAAGGCCGCCAGGTGTGGGGAAAAAATTTCTTTGTTAAACAAAAGGCATTTTTGTTTTAAAAAAGCAATGTGGGCAGCAGACCAACGAACCAAGCAGTTTCATAATTCATAACAGGAATGTGTTATAAAGCAGCAGTGTCAGATTCGGTGAGTACACTAGTTATCATATTTGAAAGCCAAAGAGAGCCTCTTTATGAAGATAAACTGTTTTGCATGCACAGGTAAGATTTGTGGAAGCTGTAAATTGTCTTTCAACTGTAAGAAAAAATATTTTTTGTAAGTGTAATTGTTATTGTGAACCTTGCTTTAGGCTAACATAAAATAATGTGATGTGATTTACATTAATTGTGTAATATTTAGTGGATTGCTGAAGTTGGGGTGGCTGGTTTACTTTATAGATTTTAATCTGCGATGACATAACATAAAGTTTCATTATGTACAGGCAAAATGTACTGAACGATGAAGAATAAAACATTGCAAGTCAAGTTGAAAATAATGTCCACACTCGTCATCCTCCAGACTAGCCTTGTGGGCGCCAAATAAAGTTCAGTAGAGGGAATTATCCGTGAAGACCGGCTCGTACGGCACCTTAAGATCCCTGCCACATTAGTATCCCAACTTCACCCCCATTCTTCTCTTGGCCTCTACCAATTTGCTTACCATCTCGGTCTAACTATTCTCCCTGTCCTAATCATAATAAAAAAGCTAAATCGTTGACCAAAATACGTAACACCATGTTATTTGGGTAAATATAGTGAGGTGTGCTAAATTTATATACAATAATAAAGTAATAATACGTAGGTCCAGTTACATGTGGCGGTGTTTTCTCCCCAACTAACGAGGTGTTCACTCACGGTTAATATTACTGTAGACACCTCGACCTCAAGATTATTTAGAAGTAATAATTAGCCTTGTTTTGGCTAGCGACTATATAAACGAGGTATTTTAACGTGCACCCTGAGCCTCGGAACCTTCGATACCCACACTCAACTTATTATTTACATCTCCCTGTATCCTGGGAATAGGAACCACGAGTATTAGTAGTACTGAAATAACAGGGTGGAGGAGGGATGCAGAAAATTGATGAGGTAACTAGGTGAGTCGGCGGTGTATATTTATGCCTCCTCTCCAGCTGATTAAATAGACCATTTGAACATGCTCCTCCCGAACTTTGTTTGTAAACATCATTTGTCACTTGATTTCTTTAATCTCTCGACCTGCAGACATGTTAAGAGGCTGACAATTAGCTGAACATATACTAGTTTAATTAGTGACACTTAGCCTACATTTTAAAACCTTTATTTGAATGACAGCATTTTTATTTTAAGATCTTTATTTGATATGGCTACATGATACCTTGTTCTACAATATTTCTATAATTAAATCACTGAAAGAGACTCCTCCCCCATCAGCCAATCGCCATTCATTTACGCTGTTGCTGTGTAATGAATGGCCAAACGCTGTTTACTTTTTTACTTTTTTAGTTGAAAATGGTGTTGTGTAAGCGGCCCCTAACTCACCAAGCCCCGCCCCTTTATTTGAACATGTCTTGTCTGGGAATTAATTAAATGAGGGATATTGTGACGTGTTTGTTCTTGAAAGAAAAATCAAGGCTACAGTGTCAGGGAGTTCAGAAACAGTGACACTGATATAGAGAGTAACTCCAGCCAGAGGACTTTGTGCTTTGTAACTTTTTTCATGCTCAAACAGCAACATTACACACTACAGAAAGTTGAAAATGTAAAAAAAAAGCATAATAGGACCCCTTTTAAAGTAACCTCCAATATTAACATTTAACTAGTGGTCATCAAAAAGCATCAATCAAGTTAACTTAACTATAAGCTTCACAACCATCTTGTATGTTGCAGGTGCCCATCTGTGAGATGAGGAATGATGGGAGGGAGAACCTCTTGGGGGCGCTGTTGATAGCAGGACAGTATGACATCCCTGAGGTGAGGTTTTTTTTAATTCTCTATGAATGTAGCCATTACTTTACAGTATGTACAAGATACCGTCTAATATTTGTGATGTTTTTAAAACTCGTGTTTTGGAGGATGTTAGGACTGCAGTTATAAAATAGTTGACAGAATTTCATTATCAATTACTTTAAGCATTTAAAACTACAACCCCAATTCCGGAAAAGTTGGGACGTTTTTTTTTTTTATTTGAATAAAATGAAATCTAAAAGACTTTCAAATCACATGAGCCAATATTTTATTCACAATAGAACATAGATAACATAACAAATGTTTAAACTGAGAAATTTTTACACTTTTATCCACTAAATGAGCTCATTTCAAATTTGATGCCCGCTACAGCTCTCAAAAAAGTTGGCACGGGGCTATAACAAATGGCTGAAAAAGCAAGAAATTTTGAAAAGATTTAGCTGGTAGAACATCTAGCAACTAATTAAGTTAGTAAGATCAGGGGCCGTATTCACAAAACATCTTAAGGCTAAAAGTAGCTCCTAACTTGCCGATTTAGGAGAAACTCTTAAAAATAATGGGCGTGTCAGTCCTTATTAGGAGTCCTAAATTTTTGCTCTAAGAGTATTTCACAAAGCATTTTAGCGCTAAAACTAGCTCCTAAATCTGTGAAACGTTAGGAGTAGTCAAGAGGACTCCTAAGTCACTAAGACCAAATCACAAACAGTCCTAATCCACCCAAAGACACTGAACACCATTGAGGGAATAGAGGATAGAGCCTTGGGTGCTGAACCTTTTCTTCATAAATGCAATACATTTTGATTTATAGATTTAAATCTACAATGAGACGCCCAAAAATAAATCTTTAACAATAAATAAATATTGTCCGATTACCTGTGGCAATGGTTTTCATGAGTTCACATTTACAAATGATTGAATAGAGTAAAAAATAAGTGTATTTGGTGTGCTGTCCAAGGGTATTGAGGGCTCCGAGATGCAGACATCCAAGAGGCGGTCCACAATTCACTGTATATACTAGTTTAATTAGTGACAGTTAGCCTACATTTTAAAACCTTTATTTGATGGCAACATTTTTATTACAATATATTATTTGAATAGGGCAACATTTGTATTTTAAAACCTTTATTTTAATATGGAAACATGACACCTCATTCTACAATATTTCTATGATTAAATCGCTGACTCCTCCCCATCAGCCAATCACTGTGTGTTTACTCCATAGCAACGAGGTCAACCCCGCTCCTAACTCTTAGATTAAGACTTCAGTCTATTCCTTAGTAAAAGTTTGTCTCAGCAGCTTTGTGAATAGGTTTTAAGAGAAAACTCTTAGCTAAGAACTTTTACTGCTATTTAGGAAAACTCTTAGTGGTAAGATAAAATGTTTTGTGAATACGGCCCCAGTCTGTAACATGATTAGCTATAAAGGGATGTCTAGAGAGGCAGAGTCTCTCAGAAGTAAAGATGGGCAGAGGCTCTCCAATCTGTGAAAGAGTGTGTAAAAAGATTGTGGAATACTTTAAAAACAATGTTCCTCAACGTCAGATTGCAAGGCTTTGCAAATCTCATCATCTACAGTGCATAACATCATCAAAAGATTCAGAGAAACTGAAGAAATCTGTGTGTAAGGGACAAGGCCGAAGATCTTTATTGGATGCCTTTGGTCTTCGGGCCCTCAGACTGCATCACCCATCGGCATGATTGTGTCAATGACATTACTAAATGGGCCCAGGAATATTTCCAGAAACCACTGTCAGTAAACACAATCCGCCGTGCCATCTGCAGATGCCAACTAAAGCTCTATCATGCAAAAAGGAAGCCATATGTGAACATGGTCCAGAAGCGCCGTCATGTCCTGTGGGCCAAGTTCATTTAAAATGGACTGTTTCAAAGTGGAAAAGTATTATATGGTCAGACGAGTCCAAATTTGACATTCTTGTTGGAAATCACGGACGCTGTGTCTTCCGGGCTTCCAGCGTGTTAACCATTCAGTTCAAAAGCCAGCATCTGATGGTATGGGGGTTCATAAGTGTACAGTATGGGCAGCTTGCATGTTTCGGAAGGCACTATGAATGCTGAAAGGTATATAAAAGGTTTTAGAGCAACATATGCTCCCCTCCAGATGATGTCTATTTCAGGGAAGGCCTTGTGTATTTCAGCAGGACAATGCAAAACCACATACTGCAGCTATAACAACAGCATGGCTTCGTCGTAAAAGAGTCCAGGTGCTGAATTGGCCTGCCTGCAGTCCAGATCTTTCACCTATAGAGAATATTTGACGCATCAGTAAAGGAAAGATGACCATGAACTCTTCAGCAGCTGGAAACCTATGTCAGGCAAGAATGGGACCAAATTCCAACACCAAAACACCAGAAACTCATAACCTTGATGCCCAGACGTCTTCAAACTGTTTTGAAAAGAAGAAGAGATGCTACACCATGGTAAACATGCCCCCGTGCCAACTATTTTGAGACCTGTAGCAGGCATCAAATTTGAAATGAGGTCATTTTGTGCATAAAATTGTAAAATTTCTCTGTTTTAACATTTGTTATGTTATCTATGTTCTATTGTGAATAAAATATTGGTTCATGTGATTTGAAAGTCTTTTAATTTTCATTTTATTCGAATTTAAAAAACGTCCCAACTTTTCCAGAATTGGGCTTGTATTTAGCATTTAATTAATTTATTTTTAAAATATGGTAGATAGTTTTTAATAAAGTACAGGAAATAATATATGATTATATGTGGTTTTAAGTGTCCTTTGAGATGATTATATGTTTTGCAGTTTATTTTGTTTTGCAGCACAATAAAGATTTTTTATTATAAATGTATTGGTAATTATTTTATAATGATTATTATTGTTATAAAACAGTTTAAATTGAGTAATGAACAAGAAAAAGGCCCTTTGTGTCTTTCTTCACAGGTTTGCCTGTTTTTTCATCATAAGCTGTTCAGGGGCAATCGTGTCACCAAAGTGGACCCTGGAAGCTTTAACGCGTTTATCTCTCCAAACCTGCCGCCATTAGCGCAATGCAATGTCGACATCAAAAGTGGGTCTATTTATAGAATAGTTTTCATTTAAAAAAATCATGTTTTATTTTATTTTTTTAATCTTTTACTTTTTTTCTGCCATAGAAATTCATTATGTATTGGTTGCTTAAAAAAAATGCAATTACAATAATTTGGGACTGAGGCTCTTAAAGGGTTATTTCACCCCATCTGCCCGGGTCTAAGGGTCTTATCTAGCAAAACATTGTCATTTTCTAAAAAAAAAAATATATATATATATATATATATATATATATATATATATATATATATATATATATATATATATATATATATATATATATATATATATATATATAAATGCAAATGCTCGTCTGGCAACCTGTTGGTCCCTGTTGAAGTCCACTATATGGAGAAAAAAATCCTGGAATGTTTACCTTCTTTTCGACTGAAGAAAGACATGAACATTTTGGATGACATGGGGGTGAGTAAATTATCAGGAAATTTTAATTCTAAAGTGAACTAATCCTTTAAAGCTTCAAAAAGGATGCAATAACATTATCGAAGTATTGTAAAAGTGGTCTATGATTCTGTTTGTTGCTTACATGAATGTGTCTTCCATATAACTGTTTATGATTTCAGAAGATTTAGAAAAGATTGTAAGTCATATAGGCTACTTTATGATAGTTTATGGTGCTTCTGAATCTTGTGAAAGCCTGATTGCAATGTTGAGTAGATGTAATCCATATACTAATCTATATCCATTACCAACTTCACAAAGTCACCATTGGTAGTTGACAAGTTATTCATTACATTTTTATGAATGTATAATTTAGTTTACTTTATTTTACATTTTAGTTAACTTTTTAGTACTTTTGTTTTGTTTTTTGTCATTTTTATTGGTTTTTTTTCCTTTTTAAATATTGATTAAGTTTTTAATAAATTTAATTTCAATTTCAATCATTTGCTGTTTAATAATCCTGGTGAAGAAATGAATTACAAAGTACAAATATTAGTCTTGTGTAGATTCAAAATAATATTAGTTTATAAAACTGCACATGTAATAACTATGCACAATTATTAACAAAAGTTACTTTTTTGATAGTATATTATGTCACATTGCAACTCCATTTTTAGTGATGATGCAGTGTTATTTATTTTATTCAGATGTGTTGTTTTGAGTATGTTATATTTCTTACTCTTTAGTTAACTGGGACATTGTGTGGCGAGCCAATACAACTGCCACATTCCGTGTCAACACACAATTGAACCCTAATGGGTCTCCTGCGACTCTTCCCAGGAATCACTGCTGATAAAGTAAGGCCATGTGGCAGACATGTCACAAAACCAAATGCCAAGGCCAAGTCAGGTCTCAAGTCTTTGCTCTATTTTTAGCAACAGACTATTTTAGTTAGTTTGTAATTAATAGTGTTTTGAAATATCAAAACTGATTTCTACTTTAATGTCTAATAAAGCACACATAGAATACTTACATCATGAATTAATTTTTATTCACAATAAAAATAACTATTACTTTCAACACAAAATACTTTTTGGAATTCAGGGACAACAGTCACCACGAGAATAGTGCTGTGTATTTTGAGCTATTTGAGTTGCCGTAGTTTGCTGTTATAAGGACCACCCGTCAGCCCAACGGTGGAATCCGACGGCCTGGGAAGGTGTAATGGGTGTATGTCTTTTCAACGCCCCTGTGAAGTTCACTCAATTTTTAGAATAGTTTTCAATTGTACTTTAACTGCTTGTTTAATCTGACTCCAATTTCAAGATTATTACTCTTAGATCGTGTTTCTAATTAAGGAACTAATCATTGGTTATGTATTAATTTAGATATTTGATATTTCTTGGTATCCGTACTTTCAATTATTCATTCATTACAGATCCGATATTGCACAGGAATTACATTGGCCGTATGTACTTCTACGTAAGAAATGCATCATTTCTGATTCTTTGTCAGAGGGTGCAGAGTTTACTAATGCATTTGAGTCGAACCGCCACATGCTTGTTCATACAAAAACACAGTTTTCTTAGTCACGATACTGCAACTTGCTCAGTCTCACATGATGTGCAGCATGCTCCTTTTATTGAGCCTTTAGTTTGACCTATCCTGACTCAGATTTGCGGAAATATGGACTCCAATAATCTACCTTACCCTTAAGGTGTGCATTTAGCCCCATTGTGAAGGTACTCTACATACTGTTTGTATTTCAAGGTGAATTTACACTCGCTCAGAAAAGAAAAGATTATAGTGATATGCAGCTATTTTAAAATTGTAAATACTTAGTTTGTTCAGCATTGCAAGAGTTTTATTTGCATTTATCTTCTACGAATTGTCATTTTAACGATATACGAGCTGACATTCGCTATTGAGTGTCACTGACTTTGCAAAGATGAACAAAAACTGACTTGAGAGTCCAAAATCTATTCACAAATCTGTTTTGCATCTAATAAATAAGTTTTTTATTAGTAAGAATTTGATTGTAGTGCTCTGTACAGGAATTGTTACTGCATTTAAAAAGCTCTCCAATTGTAATTCTTACTAGTAAGAACTGATTTATAGAGCTCTCTAATACAATTGCAGACTCTCTAATTGAATTATGGAGCTCTCTATTGAATATTTACTAGTAAAATGCAATCGATGAGTAACGCTGGGAACAATTTAACTAAAACGGCTTGCCATACGCTGTGTGTCTCTCATTGAAAATGAATTATGATGACTTGCGCTTTCCGTGTCCTGGGTGAAACTACTGCCTTTATGTCGATGAGGTTCTACTGGCCCCATTTATGAGTGGAATTCTCCTAATTTTCCCAATGCTTCTGTATGTTGTTCATTTATATAACACACCTTTCCAATGGCTGAACATAATGTGTGCGTTCAGATGCGTCACGCACAATATAATAATGCTGGCACATATTGACAGAGAATGAATGAATTAAGAATGATAGTAAAATGTTGTGTTTTTCATGCCGTCATGTGGGATAGTAAAGAGAGAACATAATCGGAAATGCTGTACCAAATGACTTATGTTTTTTTACGTCTTTGTCTTCAAGTCCAACTCAAGTCTGGGGTCAGTTGTTCACAAGTCCAAGTCAAGTCGCAAGTCTTTTTTTTTTTTTTTTTTGTGACTAAGACTTGAGTTTTCCATCTCTGCTGTGTTCTTTATTTGCACACTTATTTTTTGCCAACCTCTTCATTCAGTGCATAACATGTTCATTATTTTTTGCAATTTTAAGTAATAATGACAGAATTTTTCATTTTGGCTGAACTTTTAATGTTTAAATGTTTTAGATGTTTAAATGAGATCCATTTCTCATCAGGTCAGGCCTTCTTGCAGTCTATGGATGGGTTCGTATTGGAGACCTACTGCAGCGGTACGCCCCTGACAAGACGACGAGCTTAGGGATGAGATTCGTAAAGCGTCGGAGAGAGGACTCATCATGATCAACTGCACCCAGTGCCTCCGGGGCACGGTCACAACCTCATACGCCACTGGCCAGGTATGGGACTTTGTTTAAAGGCACAATATGTACGATTTTTTGATTAAAATATCCAAAAAACACTAGAACAATGTTACATATTTTATATACATGTGTACTTTGATTATCCCAAATATTCCAACAATGTTCAAATCCAAAGAAAATCAGCAGTTTTTAACCAGTGTAACGTCTGTGTCACTGAGTCGCTGTCAACGACATCATATCCGTGTTACCCTCGATTTCCAGTTTTAATTTCGTAGAAATCCACTTGTGACTGGTGAGCAACTGTTTGGATACTTTTCAATTGACAGAAAGCCACTCATTGTTATATAGCTCAACACAGTTAGTCTTATTGTTTGAATCTCTTGTTTTCTTGATTTACCTCAAGTATAACATGTTTGTACCACGCCTCTGAGACAATGTTGTTTTGTCAAGTGGCTAACATAGCCACAGTAAGAGTGATACAGCATTTTCCTCAAAAATTATTCGTAAAATTAATGTATTTTAGTATGATTGTTTTGACCAAGTAAAAGATCGGTTGTGGAGGTGAAGACAACAAATCCCATGATTCCACGTTCCTTCACTGCCTCATCAAGCTACGCCTTTGTTTTTAATAAGTGACCTCTAGTGGCGAAAATTACACATTGTGCCTTTAAAGGCCTTATGTAGGGGCTTTCCAGCAGTGTGTAATTTAATATTCCCTCTCAGGCTCTGAGTGATGCCGGTTTGGTCGGTGGGTTTGATATGACCACAGAAGCTGCTCTTTCAAAACTCTCCTATGTGCTGGGAAAACAAGACCTCACTCCAGAAGAGAAGAAGGAGGTATGGAAAATGTCTCTTAAAAAATACATTTAAACCACATTTGGGTCAATAACATACACATTACCTGTTACGATCACCAGCTGGAGTGCCCTTGAGGGCCACCAGGGGGCACTCCACTCCATCACAGACTGTTACCATCCCATCTATATTCTCCAGCATCCTTTGCCCTGTATCAGCACTGATTGTCTGCAGCTGTTTCTCATTAGTTTGTTATCCTTGTCTATAAAAAGCCTGGTTCATGCACTTACTCTTTGCAAAGCATTGTAAGTTTTATGTTACACTGCAACTCTAAGCCCTGGAATCCTGGTTTCCCATTGTCTTGGTTTTGATCTAATTCCTGTTTGCCTTGATTTTGCCTGTGTTTTCTGGATTCCCTGTCAACCTGGTGTCTATTTGGATTGTTTACCCTGTGTATGAGCTCTCGCATGTTTACTGGATTTCGTAACTGCTTGTTGTTGATATTTGAAAACCTGTTGAAACCTGTTATTTGTTCGTAAGATGATGAGACGTGATCTGCGTGGTGAGATGACCGCTGACCTGGACGGAGCAAAGCTTTCTCTCTGCGACAGTCGCTTTATTCAGGTCTTGGCCAAGTCCCTCAATGTTAGCCGTAACGAGGTAATGTAACATGCACTTTTCTGTTTCTAACTTTGTTTTGCACTTTAAACAAACAGGGGTGTGTGATAAATAAACAAAGAAATAAAAATAAATAAATGAAATCCCAGTTTTTCTTATTCATTGAATAAATGTAAGAATTTGAGATAAAACATTATGCATACATCTAATAAAAGTCCATTTAAAATCAATTTAAATGTAAAAGTTCATTTTTGTCACTGCTGTGAATTTACCACTGCACAGAATATGAAGAATATTTTTGGTTAGTCAGCTGTCCATGAACGTCCTAACCAGCCAAGTTACAAAAGCACTCAGCTAAATATCGTCCAATTACTGTTATCAGCAAAATCCCCCATTCACAAATCCTCCCCTCTGTGGCCTCATGGGATAGTAAAGTGTCCATCGAATGTGCACTTCAGAATCTCTTTTAAGTAGTTGGCCATGATGGTCGCCTTTTTTCCAACTACTATGTATTTGGATATACAGTACTACTCTTGGCTTACTGTTTTCACATACTATAGTAGAGAAGTATTTGATTTCAGATGCAGTGACCTGTTCTTATAAATGGGTCATTGAATCATTCACTCGTTCAAAATCACTGAATCATCTTGTAACGAAACTGCTGTGTTTTGTACAGAGTACATGAGGAGCTTTCGCACCGGAGGAAAGTTTTCATAGGCTTTTGGAGTACCGGCTTTTCTTCGCACCGCAAGAATGATTTTAATTACAGGAACTCCTTTTTTGTTGGGACTTAGCTCCTACTTCAGAGTAAGATCTAACCCAGCACTATAGGATCTACCAGTGACGTAAGTGTATGCTGATTGGCTGAACGCATACATGTAACTTACTCCACAGGTTACATATACTTTTACTCCCTAACACACAGAAAGCTAATTTTAACAGCGTTTATCTGTCGCCTTTGTCTGCAGAATTGTGTTCTTCTCTCAGTCTTGGTGATATGTAGCATTGAAAGTTCTTGTAGGAGATTTTGTCTCTTAGCCCTCCTTTTTGCTCTTTTAGTCGCATAACTTATATACGTCTACATAATAAAATGGCTCTAGGGGAAATTCAGTTCAGGGATCACCCTGGTGGCTAGTTCCTATAACGGAGTTCCTATAACTACCTGGTGTGAAAGCCCCTATATAGTGTTCACTCCTACTCAGGTTTGGCGCACTGTATTTTAATGTAAACTATGATGATGTGATGAAGCATTCACAGGAGCTTGACGCCATACGGGATGCATTAACTCCCACTCTGGTCTGCGGTGCTGCTAAGATCGGAGACACTGACACTTTAAAGACAATAAGGGAAATGGTAAGATATTGATACCTCTGTGGACACCCATTTTGAAGATTAACACTACCTGTGAAAAGCAGAATCAAATAAATGCAGCCTAGTCCAAACTTTTTACAGTTTGTGATAGTGTATGCCTACAACTTTTTTGTTTTTGAATATTTTTTATTATATTAAAAATGGTCCAGGAGCATGCAAACAGGTCAGCTGTGCTGGTCAAATCAAGATAATGGGTTATGATTCATATCTTTCTATATAGGGCTCTGACTTGAACATGGCAGACTATGATGGCCGCTCTCCTCTCCACGTCGCTGCATGTGAGGGGCATCTGAATGTGGTGGAGTATCTGCTAAATCAAGGGGCCGATGTGGATGCCATAGATCGCTTTGGTCATACACCACTTCACAATGCTGAACACTTCAGGTAGTACTGGTTTAAGTGTCCAAATGCTTTTTGGGTCCACAGTAAAGTAATTGGCATAATTTCAAAGTTTTGACTCAACTATTTGCTGCATAATTTAAACAGACAGTCTTTAAGGCGATCTAGATCACTGATTTTAAACTGGGGGCTGCAAACCATCAATGAGTCACAGCAAGTCTGTTCTGATGCAACTCGCCACGTAATCATTCATAGTTAGCATTGCATTTACTCACCCTCATTCCAAAACAACAGCTTTGCACCAATTCAGAGACAAAACTAATTTGTGACTTGATTATAAACATCAAATTGCATCTTAGGAAGTTATAAGTTTGTTTGAGTAATATTAATTTGAAACCCAGTACTTGTATTTAAAAGTGTAATCAAGCAGTTGACAATGAATAATTTTCAAGAGAATACATTATGATATACACATTGGAAATGAAAAGATAAACACGTTTTACACACATTTTAAACTAGTGTGCTGTTTACTGACCTGGCTATATATAGCCTAGATTTTATGATATAATCAGTCACCATGGATTCCAAAAGAAAAAGTGTGGAAAGATTCTCAGTCACACCGCATTCTCGTCCTTTTTCACAAGCGCTTGTGCTCCCGTCTGCCGTTGCTATGCAACCATGAACTGCTTTCCATGATGACGAGGAAGTTTTGGCAAGTTTTAGCTTTACTACTAAATATATTTATGGAGATGAGATAAAAACCACCCTGTACAGCTATGATCTGCTGTTCGGCTGAGCTTTCGATGTTTTGTTACGGAAAGGCCGGAGCTGATCGCTTGGTTATTATTGGCCAGAGCTGATCGCTTGGCAGATATTATGTGCCCCAGTGACTATCCGCCATCTGTCCAAAAAACAAACCAGGTGTAGTAGAATAAATTCAGCGATTAACTTGAAAAATAGTGAAAAGGTTCTTGAATGGGACTTGCAATGCAGACAGCAGGTACTCAAAAAGATATACATGAGACCAAAGACATGGGCGCAGAAACCACTTTATTAGTTTTATTTACTTTACTATATTAATCTTTTATTACTGAATGTGACGTTCACAGCCGTCCTTAGTGGGTTAAAAGGTGGTGACGATTATAGGGGCCCTCATTGCCCAGGGGACACACTAAAGCCAGTAGTTATGCTTAGAGTGACCAAACGTCCTGTTTTCACGTCCTGTCCTGGCTGTCCTGGTTGTTTTTTATAAAGTGATGAAAATGTCCTGGTTTTCATTGGACCATTAAATTGAGATCGAGATTTTCCGTTTCTGAGATTTTCGGTTTCCGAAGGCGGAGCATAATATAGTTTCACAGACATGTGCGATTGCACGTCCAACTGAGAATATTAGTTCACATTGTATTTCAAAAAATTAGTGGATTATTCCATAAAGGTAACTATATTCTCAGCGTCGCGGCTGACTTATGCCTAAACTACAGTTGTTTACTTCTAGGTAACAGTTTATAATGTTTTTATTAGTATGCACAATTTGTGCAGTCGTCTGTAACTGAATAACAGATTTGTGTAACAGCAGAGCAATCTTCAGCTATCGTCTACAATGAGTTCAGCTCTCTGCGCTCTTCCTTTGTACCTTGCGATGTAACAGCTGATCGGCCTATATACATTTCTTTATAAATTTCATGCTTATTTGTTAAGCAACAAAAAACTGCTGGGAAAGATCAGCTCTACAGCAAAATATAGATGGGTAAATAAGGAGGATGAGGAAGAAAAACATGATGAAGAGGGAAAACGAGGATGAAGAAGAAAAGTATTAGAAAAATAAATAACTAATAAATGACTAAAAAAATACCTCTGCTATATTAGCAATCCAAATTTAACAAAAATAGCTCTCACGAACCTACAAAAACTAACAAAAATATCTATATCTTTACAGAAGAGACATTATTTCTATCATTATTTCATTCGTTATTTTTGAAACTTGTCATAATAAAACATGTTGAGTAACCTCTGAGAACATCTGAATTTGTGTCTTTGGTTATAGATAGTATTTTGTAATATAACAATTGTCTATACATACAGAGGCATACTTTAAATGTGTTGAAATTATAAGGCATCTTTGAGTAAACTTCGAGCATCACTTGAGTATCTTGGGGCCGAGTGTTCTGGTTTTTGGTAATCAAAATATGGTCACCCTAGTTCTGCTCCTACTCTTATTAATCATTATACTGTAGTATATTAATTTGTATGCCTGAGAGTTCAATAAAAACACAAAAAACATGCAATTTAGTTATCAAATCATTTAAATGTTATTGCATACACTTGCGATTGTGAAGTAAAATCTGAAAGGTAAATATTGATTATTGAATTTTTAATCATGAAAATGTGTGTGAAATGTTTGGAATTGAAATATTCACAGCTTAAATATACAACCATGTTAAATTTCATGGTTAATGCAAAGTATTTTCTTTTTCCAATTAGTGAAATTCAACAAGCTTTTTTTGTTTCAAAAACATTTGGCATTAATTTCCTTCATAAACAATGTCATATTCTGCAAAGATTCTCAGTAGATCTTTTTACTTCAAGTCTTGCTTTCAGACCCCGAATATTCCAGGAGAGAATTCTGGTGCTGAACTAGAAGACGTCTGAAGAGCCTCAAGCTTGTGCCAGACTGCAGCTTTGACTTTCCATCCACCAAAGATCCTCTGACTCCAGCTAATTCTCTCTCATCAAGGCAACATCAGCAAAGATCAGCTGGAGCCTCAACAAACTGCATCAGGACAGTTTTACTCAAATGGGTTGAGACATGCGAGTATCAAACTTAGTCTCATTATTTGATACATTAAGGCACACTATGTAAGTTTTCACTGCCAGAGGTCACATTTTCAAAACAATTACAAAGATGAAGCTTGATGACGCTATGAAGGAGAGATGTCATTTTCACCAATTCACAAATCATGTTCACGGATGAGGAAATGAATTGGTTTTTGTATTACCTGTACGTTTGATCACAATATTATGTCATCAACCGAGGATAGCGCAGAAATAACATCACTGATAGGCAACAATGACAAGGGACGAGCTATTATTTAAAACTGGAATGTTTCTGGATTTACAAATCCTTGGGAACTTTTGGGATAATGTAAGTACACAACTTGATGAAATATTTCACACTCTGCAAGTGCTTTTGGATATTTTATCACAAAAAAATCTTACATCATAAAAGCGATCATTTCATTCCAGTTTTAAAGACCCTTCATTGGCTGCCTATTAAATTCAGAATTTATTTTAAAATTATTTTATTTCCTTATAAATCAGTACGTAATCTCGCTCCAATATTATATCTGAAATACTCCATCCAGAAATTTGAGATCCAGTGACCAGAATCTTCTCAGTACAAGAGACTTTGGAGCTCAGTACAGCACTTTGGTCAGTTGTGTGACTGCTTTATTAGTGCTATAAAAATAAACTGAACTTGAACTTACAATTGTGCATTTAATCGTCTTACCCTTTTAAACAAGGGTGTTTAAAACTAAACTGATGGTTTTCTCAAGGCTGTTGATCTGCTGAATTTAAACAATGTTATAACTTCTTCTTGCTTTGTACTCTGCTCGGCTCTCTTTCCCTTGGTAAATGTATGCATATATGTGTGTTTAAGTGTTTAGTCTAGTTAATAAAGTTGTTCCTGTCACATATAAAGTTGTCTGTGTTTTATGCTCATATACTAGAGTCCCTAATCATGCAGATCCTGACTACAGGCTCTTAGTAGTACTGTACAATAAGAATGGTATTTCCCATAACCTAACATTAAACATTCTTAGAATTAATAAACAATTAATACTGGGTGTCTGCTGGATGAACAGGTTAGTTGTATTAATTCTGTTATATCAAGTAATTCTATTAACTGATCCAAATATTTATAAGTTATAATTAA
The DNA here is from genome assembly GCA_028476615.1 of Culter alburnus. Lineage (NCBI taxonomy): Eukaryota > Metazoa > Chordata > Actinopteri > Cypriniformes > Xenocyprididae > Culter > Culter alburnus. The sequence continues at coordinate 20,188 of JAOTNS010000037.1, forward strand.
TTATTCATATTTCCCTTCAGATACTTTGTTACACTAAGTAAAAAATAATTACTATTGTACATTTTATCACAATTTACAGAAAACAAGCATGGTTCTTTTCTATTCAATAAAGACAAACAACTGAAACTACTTGACTTTTTTTTAAATGAACTTGTGATCCTCTACACACATCTCACATGTGGTTATCCTCGGGCGTGTCCCTCTTCTGGTCCCTACTACAACAAAATATACAATTGTTCCTATTTGTCACATCTTTCTCTCTCTTTTATATGTATTTTTGTTTGATACAGATCTAACGTTCCAAAAAAAAAAAAAATAAAATAAATAAAATAAAATAAAATATATATATATATATATATATATATATAATATATATATATAATATATATATATATAAATTTCTGTTAGAGAAAAAACAATCTACCATTTCTGTATAACAGTTATTTAACAGTTTTACAAATCTTTCTTTTTCTTTTGTCCATGTGACAGTTTTACACCATTTTCATCTTCTCTCTAGTGTGGATCCTCTCATGTGTTTTACATACTTTAACAGAACCTCCAAAGACTCAGACACACTAAAACTAGGTGACAACCATCTGAGCCTCATAAGATCTGGAGAAAGGACACAGTAGTGAAGCCCATCGACTCCAGATCCTACAGTGTCCAGATGGATTCTGTGTTAATGTGCAACAAAGTCTCTTCTGTGTGAGTCAGTCACAGTCAAATCACCCAGTAGCTCAAGACCCGTCACACACTGAAGCTAAGCAGGGTTGAGTCTGGCCTGTGGATTCAGGGAACAGTGATTATTTTGCACATACCCCACTCCAACACGTCTTCATTTTCAGATTTTTACTTTTATTTAAGTTTTTAATTTCAAAAGTATTTCTAAATTCAGTTTATATTTCCAAAAAACAAAAATCCAAGCCAAAATAAGGAAGTGGTGAAAAACCTGAGCTACCACCAAATCCAAACATTATCATTTCTAACTTTCTCTCTCTATGTGGTGATGTACATCTCTAAAACCTGACACATGGACAATACTCAAACTGAATAGAAATATAATACAGATATATGAATGTACATAATAATAATAATTTGCTGTCAGTTGGTAAGAGTCTGTTTGTGAGCCACCAAGTGGCAGTTTTATGTAACTTCAGCAGCTCTGTGACCAAAATCGTGAATCATATTGGTTTGTCAGTATTTTTCACAGTGCAGTGAAGAGATGACATCACTTCTGTAAAAACAGTGAATGACACATGAGTTACTGTTGTTGTTTTCATAAATGTACATTTACTCGATTACATGTAGGTATATTTCAGTCAGAGTTATCGCTCTTCGTCTGCTTGAGCTCATTCTGTAAAGTTGAACAGAGACTCACTCGCTCTCAACACAAGCATTTAAAGGGTTAGTTCACCAAAAAATGACATTTCTGTCATTAATTACTCTACACCAGTAAGATCTTTGTTCATCTTCAGAACACATTAAGATATTTTTGATGAAATCCGAGAGGTTTATGACTCCATAGACAGCAATATAATCAACACTTTCAAGGTCCAGAAAGGTACTAAAGACATCGTTAAAACAGTCATGTGACTGCAGTGGTTCAACCTTAATGTTATGAAGTGACAAGAATACTTTTTGTGTGCAAAGATAACAACTTTATTCAACAATATCTTCTCTTCTGTGTCATTCTCATGTTGTTTACGTCCAGCGCCTCCAGATTCTACGTCAGAACTCTGACTCATTATTGGCCAAAGCTGGTCACATGATCAGCACGATGTGTGTGATGCTGATGCAAGAGCCGACCAATAATGAGTCGACGATCTGAGGATGAACCTGGAAGCGCTGGACCTAAACAACATTCTTCTCAGATTTCATCAAAAATATCTTCATTTGTGTTCTGAAGATGAATGAAGGTCTTACAGGTGTGGAACGACATGAGGGTGAGTAATAAATGACAGAATTTTCATTTTTAGGTGAACTAACCCAAAAAAGTCCTTTTCAGATTTAATCTCAAGATTAAGTTCAAGATTCAAGGTTCAAGATGTTAGACCATGTTAGATGTGGCAAACGGACCTTGAGTGTAACTTTGATGAAGTCCAGTGGTGCTCTGTATGTAAGATTGTTTTTACCTCAATATCCTTTAACAAAATTACAGGACAGAATTAAATTCCCACCTCACTTTGAGTAAAATGTATCCAAATGGATCACCTATAGGATCATTATGCACATCTTCTGGAATGTAGAAAACAAACATTTTTGGAAAGAGGTTCACCCCACCATTGGTGGATATGCTTTAAAAACTTATTAAAAACTCATATTTTTGACCAGAGCTGAAACTGTATTTTTTATTTTTATTTTTTATAAATGTAATTTCTACTGTTATTACTTATTTACTTTTAATATTATGACCATAATTGTTCTTCCATCTGTTTCTATTGTTTTTTTTTTTCTTTCTTCTTATTTTTCTATATAAAGTATCAAAACTAATAAAAGACAAGGAAAAAGATGAAGTGCATGTGGAAAGCATTTTCTTGGCACTGGGTGAAATGCAGTACTTGAATTAGCAATAAAAAGAAAAAAAATCTAGATTGTACTTTTCTTCAACTATAAATCAGCACAAAGTTATTATTTTAGTGCTCTTGAAAGTTGAACACAGCTGATTAAAGTCTCATTTTTATTGCTGGACATTGTCATTACAATCAACACAACTAGACAATAATCCATGTTAAAAGATTTATTAGGAAGCAAAAGCTGTATCAGTGTTGTCCACTAGAGGACAGAGAGACAGAAATTAAGATCAGCAGTACAGCAATATCATCAATCACATGCTTATGAAAAAATAATAAAACACAAGAAACAACACCATGTGGTATCATACCACTAAATATTCTGAACAAAAACATTTTTTACATAAGCAAAGTTTTAATAAGGCTTCTTTTAAGTGCTTCAGCATGAATTAAGGCACTATACATTCAAATATTCATTAATAACATGCTTCTGAAACAAATAATAAAACACAAGAAACAACCACAGTGGTATTATGCAAATCCATCTTTTTTTTTTTTTTTTTTGTCTGTCTACTTCAAGTTCTTCAGCATGAATATAAAGGCACTTTAATTCAACTCACATTTACAATCAGACATGAAGATTCACTTCACATCATATCTTTGATATATTCAAGCATAAAATACATCTAGAACAAAAAAAAGCCACACATTTAAAACTTAAAAGAAGAAATATATAAAAAAGTAAACTTAAGTAGTTGTTAATTATTGTTATTTTTCCAATAATAAAGTCACTTACAGTGAAGCTGAATAACACTGAATGGCCAAAGCTGTTTGTCTCAAACACACTAATGAACTTCTACACATGAAGAGAAGGTCATGTGATCTCAAAGACATGTGATTAGTTCTGAACATGAACGTTAATCTGGCACTGGTGTTAATTACATAAAGCAGCAAATTAGCTTACACTCACTGTCGATAATCACACAATCAAAGCTGTGAGACTCACACTAGTATTGTGTTAATAGAGGTACAGGTATGAAGAGTAACATTATTAAATGATAGAAGAAGTGTTTGATTATTATGTTTCTCGTTTCATATAAACCACTACACTTTTCACATGCAGGTTCATCATCTAAACAGACACGGGTTCATTTCTCACTGTAACTGGACGGATTCTAGAGGATTATGAAAGCAAATGTGTTTTGTTGTTGGAGATGAAGTATTGATGATGCAGAGTGATTGAATCTCATTAAGTAATGATGATGTCAGAGTGACTGACACTGGTGGGCGTGTCTAATCTCATTAAGTAATGATGATGTCAGAGTGACTGTGCTAATCTCATTAAAGTGATGTCAGAGGACTGACACTGGTGGGCGTGTCTAATCTCATTAATAATGTGATGTCCACTGGTGGGCGTGTCTAATCTCATTTAATGTGAACTCTCCTGCTCATTCACTCCATCCAGATCCTCTGCTTTCATCTCTATAGTCACTGATTCATTCTCTCGTTTTTCTGTGTAATCTGTCAGAAAATACACAGACAATGACAAATTAAAAGAGATGATCTGGATTTAGTCATATTATACGAGACATCAAAACTAAAGTCAAGCATTTACATGTACAAAATCATGTAACACAGACTGTCAGAAGTTCATCTCACTTATTTGACAAGTTCAGTCTGGTTTAAAGACTTTTCTCACAAATGAACATTATAGTTATTGTTCTTGTGAACTCAAGCATCTACTAAAATGTAAAGTTCATTTAAACTGTTTGAAATCTGAAAACTGAATGAAAAAACTAAACTGAATATAAACTAAAGTGAATGAAGCTGCATCTCACACATCAATCATGATCTCTCAATCATGATCACACTTTAAAGATATTCAAATGACAGAATCTCACCCTTCATCAATGGTTTCCTCTTCTCTTCATCTGTGACGGCGGCACATAGAAACAAAGAAATACAAAGAGAATGTTGCATTAGACCAAGTGTGTTTTTGTACTTAAAAACAATGAATATGTGTTTGACATTTCTACATAATGATCATTCAGGTGCTGATTTATCAGTGCGAAATAGACAAAGACAGTTTGCAGTTTCTGGAGAGAAGAAAACAAGATACATTTTTGCTCATCTACAGATCATAATGCTGAAGACAATTCACTGAGGTGAAGCAGCAACTTTGATCATTAATTCAGCATTATAGATTCAGCATTGCACACACACACACACACACACACATAATAATAATAATAAAAAAAATCATCTGGTCCTTGGTTGGTACTAAAATTGGGAAAATCAAAACTCAGATGAACAACACCACATGACATATCACACTGTGTCATTATTTATTTAAAAGTATAATATGTAAGATTATTAGATTAAAATATCCAAAAATCACTAGAAGAGTGTTATATATTTTGTTGACCTGTGTACAAATCCAGAGAAATACGCGTGTCCGTCGCCTACCAATGACATCATACCTGCGTTACTCTTGGTTTCTGAGGGTATTTATTTGTAGAAACCATGGAAACACCAGAGATGCTTTAATATATTCTGTGTTTTATTAGTCAGGTGAGCAACTGTTTGAATACATTCATCAACAGAAAACTCATCATTGGTATATAGCTCAACACAATCTTATTGTTTTCTTGATTTACATTGAGTACCAGTTTTACCATGACAAATATGGATCTGTCTTACTGCAGTGTGTAGCAAGTGTCTCATAGCAGCTGCCAAGCGAACGCAGTAGTGCTATATCAACTTTTAACAAACAAATGTATCTAAAATGATGTATCTAAAACATATCCGCTTGACCAGAAGAAGCAGAAGTTACACCTGCGGCATAATAAAAGCTCCACTGCTCGAGACATGTGTCGCACTCGTCTCTCATTAGCAATCGCTCCAGTGTCCTCGTTCTTCCTCAACGGCTTCCAGCCACACCCTACTTCATATTACAGAAATGTTAAATCTTTAATACATTTGCTCATCAATGAACATGATTTCTGTCCGAGTCCCATCCCGATTCTTATCCACCAGCTGTAGACATGAAGACAACACTAAGGACACTCTTACTGTAACAAAGGCATCACATGCCTTTGATTAACTGATCATCAGCACATGTGATCACCTCTATAAAAGCAGGAAGAAGGAAGATTATTCACATGCGGAAGCTGTTTGAAATAGATACCACTTCTCAGGAGTGGACGTCCCAGCAGATTCTCCCTAAGTTCAGACCGTGTGATGCTCAGAGAAATCACAGACAACCCAACAGAGACACCTCAGACTCTACAGGACTCAGTTAACATGATAAATGAAGTTCATGACTAATAATTCAACGGCATGGAGACGATAATTCTGCTTATACTACAGTTACCACACCTCAAGACACTGTTCTGATGGTGTATTTCAAGACATTTGTCAGGTTTTTGTCCTTAAAACACTAATTTCTTACGCATCTCATCCCAAGTCTTAGTTGCCAATTCCAAAATGTCATTTCAGAACTATAACGGAGGTTTGAGCATGATAGCAGAATAATACCATGAATACAGTTATTAATGCAATTATTAACAATGTTAGAGAGAGAGAGAGAGAGATAGAGAGAATTAAAAACTGAAATCAGAATATTCCGTTTTTTTTTTTTTTTTGGTTGTTATTTTTTGTGTAGTATATATACACTGCTCAAAAAAATGAAAGGAACACTTTTTAATCAGAGAATAGCATCAAGTCAGTTAAACTCCTGGGATATTGATCTGGGTAGTTAAGTAGCAGAAGAGGTTGTTAATCGGTTTCAGCTGAATGAAATTAACAACAGGTGCACTAGATGGGCAACAATGAGACAACCCCCAAAACAGGAATGGTTTTACAGGTGGAGGCCACTGACATTTTCCCCTACTCATCATTTCTTACTGTTTTTCACTAGTTTTGCATTTGGCTAGGGTCAGTGTCACTACTGGTAGCATGAGGCGATACCTGGACCCTACAGAGGTTGCACAGGCAGTCCAACTCCTCCAGGATGGCACATCAATACGTGCCATTGCCAGAAGGTTTGCTGTGTCTCCCAGCACAGTCTCAAGAGCCTGGAGGAGATTCCAGGAGACAGGCAGTTACTCTAGGAGAGCTGGACAGGGCTGTAGAAGGTCCTTAACCCATCGGCAGGACCGGTATCTGCTCCATTGTGCAAGGAGGAACAGGATGAGCACTGCCAGAGCCCTACAAAATGACCTCCAGCAGGCCACTGGTGTGAATGTCTCTGACCAAACAATCAGAAACAGACTTCATGAGGGTGGCCTGAGGGCCTGACATCCTCTAGTGGGCCCTGTGCTCACTGCCCGGCACTATGGAGCTCGATTGGCATTTGCCATTGAACACCAGAATTGGCAGGTTTGCCACTGGCACCCTGTGCTTTTCACAGATGAGAGCAGGTTCACCCTGAGCATGTGACAGACGTGAAAGGGTCTGGAGAAGCCGTGGAGAACGTTATGCTGCCAGTAACATCATTCAGCATGACCGGTTTGGTGGTGGGTCAGAGATGGTCTGGGGAGGCATATCCATGGAGAGATACACAGACCTCTACAGGCTAGACAATGGCACCCTGACTGCCATTAGGTATCAGGATGAAAACCTTGGACCCATTGTCAGACCCTACACTGGTGCAGTGGGTCCTGGGTTCCTCCTGGTGCGCGACAATACCCGGCCTCATGTGGCGAGAGTATGCAGGCAGTTCTGTGAAAGTTCCTTGTTTATTCTTATTTTGTTTATGCATTATATAATCATTATTTGTTCATTGCTTATGTAACGGCCACTGCTTTACTGCAATACTGTGTAAGTCATGCCAATAAAGCAAAATTGAATTTGTAAAAGAAAAAAAAAAATTGAGAGAGATTTAGTCTACCTGAGTCTGTGCATCTCTGACAGCAGCAGTGTCTCTACTAATAGTGAAACCATAAGTTTATCTACTTCAAGAACCGCCTGATTAATTCATCAGAGCAGCGCTGACAACACGTTTCTGTGAGTGTGTGTGTCCGTACTGTATGTGTGAGTATTCGCTTTCAGGACACAATAAAACATATTTTGTGGCAAAACCATGACAATAATTTGTCGTTTTCATACTCTTGCTTACTATATTATTAGCTGCTCGGTGCCGCTATGGGTTTTTTCTTTTGCGGATGAAGACTGTAAAGACCTATTGAGATAACTGAAAACATTTGGAGAAGTGATATGGAACAAAGAACAAAGAAAATATTCTGTTCGTGCAAAAGAAAAGAGAAAAAAATTATTACTTACATTCAGATTTCTACAATGAAAGTTGAGCTCTTTTCATCTTAAAATGAGTAAATGATATGTTTGTGATCCAGTATGTCAGGTGTGATATGACAATGTTTCTTCTGTTGTTTCTGCTGCTGTTGGTTTTCTGGTCATGTGTGTTTCACTGATGAAACTGTGTTGAACTCTTTCAGTCTTTCTTTTTAATAAATCTGCAAAAATGTCAACAACTCTGTGTTTTCTGTCAATATGGGGTGCTGTGTGTACATTAATGAGGAAAAAAAAAAAATGAACTTAAATGATTTTAGCAAATGGCTGCAATATAACAAAGAGAGTGAAAATTTAAGGGGTCTGAATACTTTCCGTACCACTGTAATACAATAAGTTAAATATATTTATAATAATAAACCTATTTTATTTGTAAAAGTAATATAAATATCTTTTTGATCAGATATTTTTATTTGAATTATTGAACAGTTACACATTTTGAACAATTATAGTTTTAAGCAGTGTACTGGTAGTTAAAATAGGGCACAATGTACTGTGTTAATATGAAGGAATTATTCGTATTGATTTTTCACAGGTGTTTTACCTGTATTATATATTACACATTGCATTTGTGTTTTAGGGTACAATTTAACAGATCTTGTCCTGACAGAAATTACCAGACCTTTTCTGTTTTTCTACAGTTTACAGTGTACCTAACTGAACATCAATTATAGGTACAATCTAATAACATGCTGTATCATAAATCAACAATTATTATTGAACAACTGCAACTATCAACTTAATTCACATATGAAGTGTGTACTGTCATCTTTCTTCAGCTCTCTCCAGGCTGATGTGCTGCTTGACTGGCTGTTCAGTGGTTTCCTCTGTTTGAGTCATTAAGATTGTTTAAGTCACTTTTCAAAAGTTGATAAAGGTTTGCCAAATAAATAAATAAAAAAGCTCAATTTGTTGCTGGGTGCTTTGCTAAGTAGTCTGGAATGTTGTTAAATCTAGTAACAAAATTGCTAAGTTGGCAACAATGCTTTCGTTAATCAATTCTGCTGTGATAAAGGTCTATTGGTAAGACTAACTTACTAAAGGTGAAACTGTACATCCCTGTTTGTGTTGGCCAAATGTCACCTGCACTGTAAAAAAAAATCCTGTAAAAAAACGGTAAAAGTCTGGCAGCAGAGTTTCCAGAGAAATCCCATAAAAATTACAGCAAATAACCATTCACAAATTACATGCAAAAACTGTAAAAAATACAGAACAGACTTTACAGTCAAAATTCATAAAATTACAGTATTTTACTGTGATAATCATTTATTAAACCATGAAAAAAACTGATAAATTATGCAGATTACATAGAAAACAACTAATTTCAGGTAATCTCTGCAAATTGAAGGTTTTTATGAGTTATTTATTCAAGCTGCTCTGTCCATCTACAGTTATTTCTTTTAAAATATAGATTTCCATGTAAAATAACTAAGAAATTATTTATAAAAATGTAATTAGCACATAAATTCAAAACAAATGTTTGCAATTACAGTATTAATCTTTATTAACCACTCACAACTTCAATCTATGAATTAATTACTTAGAAATGCATAATAGCAACCTTTACAACCAATTTCTGTTAAATTAACAAAATAGTACAGATACATTTAATCAAAGCATGCACATACAGTATTAGTCATGTATATAAGACATTGTATGTCAACTTACTTAAATATAGGAAATACAAGCGTAGTATATAGAATCTAATTAAAGACAATTACTGTATACTTCTGTACTGTAATATTGTTATTTATGCATATATGATGACTCTTACATATATGTGACTACAAGGAGTACAATGGAAGCAACAATAAGTACAATGACAATTTCCAGTTTAGTCTAGCACAGTATGCATAGAAATTATTATTTTTTTTTTTTTTTTTTCCAGTTAACAGAAAGATAGTTTAACCAGTCAATTGTTCACAAAAAAGATGCATTCTCTCTTATCAGTCTCTTGAAATGGTTTGAGTTAGTCAGGTTATTCCACCAGCATGGAACAGTCCAGGTAAAGGTCAGTTAAAGTGAGTTTGTGCCCCTTTGGGATGGCACCACAAGATGCTGTTCACTTCCAGAAAGCAAGCTTCTGGAGGGCGTATAATAAGTCTGAAGCAGAGAGTAGAGAGTTAGGTACAGGCTTGGAGAGCCAGTTGTTGTTTGTTGTGTAGCATACAGAATGGCTTGATCTTCCCAATGTTGTACTGGGCAAATATGCAAGATCGGGCAGTTCCAGCACTGTGTCTGTGAGTTTTTTGATCAATTAACACAAAGGATGGGTGGCTGAAACCACGAGCACTTCTTCTTGGCAAGGTGGAGTTGAACCTTCATCCAGGTGAAAGTCGGACATTTCCATCAAGCAGGCTGAGATGCGAGCAGCTAGGTTGATCATCTGGCTGGAATGAAAAGTAGAGATGTGTGTGAGGATAGCAGTGATAGGAAAAGCCATGTTTCTGAATGATTAGTTACAATTACAACAAAAAATACTGTTCAGAATAGCAGCATAAAAAGATGTAAACAAAGATTGTTGTATAAGAATAGTAATCTTTCCACACCTGTACTGTATGCTGTGTAGATCTCCAGTCTTTCCAATTACCTGAAATCATAAAGAAATAAAAAATTAGTTGGCTATTACATTCATTCAAACATGCCAGCATATGTTTTACTGAGACAAGCAAAACCTCAACCTTTTGATCTGAAATTTTTATATCCAACTATCCAATGTATCTTATGATCAGTAATGACAATTTACTCAGGTCATGTAAGATTTTTTTATTATTATACTTTATTATTACACTAATATATGCATACTATTCGCGTTTGCAAGCAGATGCACTCATAATATTTATTATGTTGTTCATATTGTACTCTTATCTGCTTTCCTGTATAGGCCTATAGTATGAGTATGGCTGCAGAGTTTATAAAAAGATTTAAATAATGGCGGTACTACCACATCTGAACGAAGACATAAACACTGAATGGACTTTATTAATAACTAACGTTAATCTTCTTGGTTTAAAACAGATGGAAAATTGACAGATGCCTGCTGCAGTTGTTTGCTTTCAACGGCAGTTACCTTACGTCATTTGTGTGAACACCGTTTAGAAATACTTATATTAGCTTCGAAACTATAAACAATACAAAGGTGTAGCCACACTACATAAAATATCACACACATGTACGTTAACATTAGAATGAAACTCTTACCTCAGCCAGTGATCGGTTGGTATGATGTTCGCTGTGGTCTTCTCGCTGAAAGGACGTGATAGTTTTTCCTCACACTGTTCCCGAAGAATGGATTGACGGATGAATTCAAATAAATACTCCTGCTCACGACTGCTCTTTAGGATTGCTTTACACTACTGTTTAATCTCACGACACACAAGCGTAGCCTGAAATAAATTCAAATAACGCGCTCGCCCTTCCATCACTGCATCACTGCACTACTCCAGGAACTGTTGTAGGCGGGACTAACGGAAAAGTTATCGGCGGCAAATTTGAATCTGCGTCGCGCGTGCTCGCAGACGGCCCCCCGCGCGCTCGCACGCACGTACACACACACACACACACACACACACACACAAAGCTGCGCATTTGCAACTCGATTTGGAAAAACATAAAATGTACATATCAATAATAGATGTGTTCAGAAAATTTAGGGGAGAATAAGCCAAGGCCAATCAGCAGTTTCAAAATAAGCATATTTGCAAGATGAGGTTAAAATTTTAGTAAATACAATGCATAATATATAGAAGGCCTACACACCTACTGTATGTACCAATACTACTGAACCTTAAACTAACTTTAACCAACACATTAGCTACTCTTAAATGAAAGAAGAAAAAAACATGTTGAATGACTGCATATTTCTGTAGTTATACATTCATTCCCTTTTTTCTATTTTTACAGAAAAAATCTGTAAAATATTAATCAACATTTATGTAAAATTACACATTTTCTGTAAAAAATACAGAACATTTCTTTTAAAAAACAGAAATTTAATGTAATGCTAAAATACATGCAATTCCCTGTAAATTTAATAGCTGAAAATAAAATTACAGCAAATATCTGTAAAACAACAGTATTTCAATGTATAATGAGAAAACAGAAAAAATCTGTAAAAAAATACAGACCAATACCTGTAAATTTACATTTATTTTTAACAGTGTGTAGTAAGTCAGTCTTACCAATAGGAACCTACTACACAGGGTTGCTGCACATTTTTTAAAGTCAAATTTAAGCCAGGACCAGCATAAACCAGCATCCCAGCTTCAAAACCTACCGTACCAGTATATGCTGTTTTTTTCAACAGGGTCAATGTTAACTTATTGTTCATTTAACTGTTGTATAAAATATCACATTTGCAATTGTTGTGATTTGGGGAAAATGGCACTCTTGCTCATGTGGTATTGTATAACTGCATCATATGATATAGGCAAGACAATTTTATTTGTATAGCTCATTTCATACACAATGGTAATTCAAAGTGCTTTACATAAAGAAGAACCAAAATATATTATAAGACAAAAACTCATCGGGGCAAAAATACCTGTGTATCTTGAATTTTGAGGGCATATAACTGCACACTGCTCCACTTCACACCTCACACACTGGATGTCGTGCGCTCAAGGCAGCTGGACATAGTGGTGTATTAGAGGTAAAAAATTATTTAAATACTGTTCAGTTTCTCACACAAACCGATCGTTTCATGTCTTAGGACATCAATGTGTCGTCACGAGCCGCAGGGTTTAATTTGGATTTGTCTGTGCATGTGTTACGGTATACAGGAGACAGACACAGATGTAACAGGTAATGGATGTTTATTTGACCACAGTAGAGCAGGTGAACACACACAGGTGAGTGAACTGGTTGTATGGAAGTTTGAGCAGGTAATATGAGGAATAGTTACTGTCCTTTCTCTTTGCAGGTAGATGTAAGTTGGAGCTTGGGGATCGCTGGAGCACAGAGGAGATCGCTGGAGAACTGAGGAGCTGACTGGAACACACCCACACAGCAGACGAGGCACACAGAGGGAAGGAGACACGCTGGAGACAGGTGAGTATACGAAGAGGAGTCCTTGAGGTAAGCATAACATGGGTATATGCGAACGAGACCAGACGTGGAGTGCTGTGTGCGTGTGGGTTTTATAGTGCAGTTGATGAGTGAGGTGATGAGGTGCAGGTGGCGGTGATCAGTACTCTGGTGATGGCGTGCGTTGTGATTGGAGGTTGGAACCTGACGTGTCTGTGACAGCATGTTTTTTTTTTACTCTTTGTGATAGAGTTAGACACTCTGAAGGGGATAATACTGGTCTGGCAGTTTCCTTTGACAGGGCTCCGGTCAGAGAGAAGGGCACGGAGAAGTTATTCCAGCGAACTTTAATATGGTAGTTTGGGTACAAGCATTGATGTACAAAGAGGTATATATGTGGGGTGTGTGTAGGTGTGTGTGTGGTCTATAAAAGAAACAAAGAATGAAATAATATTAATCACAATGTACAAAGTATAAAAAATATGTACAAAGGTATACAGTAATATCCAATTTAATAATAAACATTGAATCAGAATACTGAAATATAATAATTTGGTCAAATAACCTGAAAGGAGTCATAAACAACTAACATACAGGCATACGAAAGGTTAATGAGGCAAAGTAGGAATACTAAATGGATTTGGTGGTCTTCAATTCCCTCTAGTGGAAGCGGGCGCAACTGCACCCCATTCGCCCAGCACATGAGGGGCGCATGGCCAGGGAGTGTCGAACTACACTCTAGGTGCGTCTGACAGCGACACAGAGGCTAAACACGATTTAGCAGTAGGACTAAAGGGCATAAGAACTGAAATATAGCACTCGAGAATACAGCTTAAGGCTGAAATAATGTAAAGGAAACAATCTCCAGTCTAACAAGGCTTATAACATGGTCACGTGATACCTATTAACTAAAGAAATACACACGGAAGTATCAAACCATGCGTATAATATACTTAACATGAAAACAGGTGAGAGTATACAACATCTAAACAAATCTGATGGCAATATTTGCATCTTAGTGCAGGATGAAACTTACTTTCGATTAGGTTACGCACACGCGAGCCACCATCCCACAGAATGCGGAGTCGGGAATGAGGATGTGATGCGCTCGGAAAGGAAATTACATCACTACAGTTTCAAATAAAATGACAGGAAATAAAAGACTTTCCGACATAGCCGCCCCCAAATTTAGCAATAAATTTGAATCCCAAAGGAAAGTCTACTTAGTTGGTGTCATCTTCATCCTCCCAGGCTGGCAGCCGCACAAGGCGCACGACTGGCCGTAGGTAGGTCTGTCTCTTGATCTTAACTTCAGCTGCCCTGACTCGTCCATCCGAACCGGAACAGGTCTTCACCACTCTCCCGATGGGCCACTGAGCTCTGGGTAGCTGTGAATCAACCACCATCACCACCTGGCCAGCAGCCAGATTGTCTGTGTCCTTGTGCCACTTCGACTGCTTCTGAAGGTCAGGGAGATGGCGACGGATAAAGTTGGACCAGAAATGGTCCGCCAGGATCTGGCTGTGGCGCCATCTTCTTCTGCTGAGAAGGTCACTAGATGCATAAACAGCCTGTATGAGTGATGCGTCGCGGCGTCCCATCAACAGTAGGTTTGGTGTGACGGGATCCGGATCCGCAGCATCGGAGGAGAGGTACCCAAGCGGTTTAGCATTGAGTATTCCCTCCACTTCAATCAGCACAGTTTGCAGCACAGGTTCAGCGACGGTTCAGGATGACTTGGAGAGCTGACTTAATCGACTTGATCTCTCGTTCCCACGTTCCCCCAAAGTGTGGAGAGCCAGGGGTTTGAAACGGAACTCGATTTGCTGTCTGGCCAGCTGTTCTTGAAGAGGAACTTCTAAAGCGGCAAAACTGGCTTGCAGCTCCGCAGCTCCACCTCGGAAGTTGGTTCCTCTGTCAGCCAGGATCTCAAATGGCTTTCCGCGGCGGGCGATGAAGCGGCGGAGAGACATCAGAAAAGCATCAGTGTCTATGCTCTCCAGTAGGTCAAGATGCACACAGCTCGTCGTCATGCACTTGAAAATCAGACCCCACCGCTTTTCTGTGCGCCGGCCCACCTTGACATTGTAGGGACCGAAACAATCGACTCCAGTCGACCAGAAAGGTGGCTTGTATAAGCGGAGTCTGGCAGGGGGTAAGTCTGCCATCCGAGGGACCACTGGAGTAGCGCGCCATTTCTGACATTCAACACAGCCGTGCTGATGATGCTTGATGGACTCTCTTTCCCGGAGGATCCAATATCTTCTCCTCATCTCAGCGAAAACCCGCTCGGGACCTGGATGTAGCAGTTCACTATCATATTTCTTAATGAGCAGCTTCGTGACATAAGATTTGGGATCGAGGATGATAGGATGCATCGCATCTGGGTCAAGATCTTCTGCTCTGCGTAGTCTACCTCCCACTCTCACCAGGCCAACAGCTTCATCATACTCTGGAGCAAGCATGAGCAGGCGACTCAGTCTCGAGATGGACTTACCAGCAGCAAGAGCTTCCACTTCTTCAGGGAAGGACTCACTCTGGGGCTTGTCTACTGGCACACTGCCTGATGTCAAAGCCTCCAGCTGAGAGCAGTTTACGCATCCGGTTGATCTTGGCTTCATCAGCGTTTGTGACACTGATCAAACAGTTGTCGACGTAGAAAGCAGTCTCCACAAGGTGTAGGATGTCCTCATAACCGCTGCTGTTATCCTTCACATGCCGCTGAAGGGCGTATGTGGCACAGCAAGGACTGCATGTCGTCCCGAATGGCAAAACCTGCCACTCATACACCGTTGGTTCCTCCTCCCTCTTCATACCTCTCCAGAGAAAACGGAGAAGGTGGCTTGTCTTCGGGTAGCAGGCGAACTTGATGAAACATCGCTTTGATGTCACCACTGATAGCCACAATGTGTTCTCGGAACCGAAGAAGTACACCGAGGAGAGTAGGACCTAAAGTCAGACCGGGCAACAGTTGGCTGTTGAGACTTTGACCGTTGTGCTGGTAGGAACAGTTGTAGACAATCCTCGCGCCTTACCGTTGTGGTGGACAACGTGGTGCGGCAGATACCAGGACTCTGTGGAGCTGTCTACTGTGTCAGGAGGTAGAGGTTTCGCGTAGCCCAACTGTTCAAGTTTCTGTATTTCTTGACAGTAGGTGTTGGCTAGAGCATTATCTTTGGCTAGACGGCGTTCTGTGCTCCGTAGCTGTGGGAGCAATGTGTGCTTTGGAGCCAAGAGTGTGAGGCTTACTTTGCGCCTCAGTAGTGGAGTCGCATACCTTGTTACTCCATCCACTTCTGCCTTAACTGTGCGCTGTTCCAGCAGTTCTAGGGCCTGCTGATCTTCTTTGGAGCGGATCACAGTCTTGGCTTTGGTATACGGGGTTATGTCAGCTTCCCACAGTCGTTCAACATTCCGTTGCAGCTCTGAGTTAGTAGACATGGTGAAGTAGCAGTGAGAGTGCTCACCAGTGAGGTTAAGGTTGGCTGGGCCTTGCAATGTCCAACCAAGAGCAGTACGCACAGCTACAGGACTCCCAGGAGGACCTGCTCGGACCGGTTGTTTAGGAAGCAGCAGATGTGGAAAGTCAGAGCCTATCAACAGAAGCGGCTGGACCTTGTCAACCTTCGGCAGAGGAAGACCTTGCAGGTGGGAGTATCTGCGCATGAGTGACTTGACAGGATAGCTATGCTCAGACAGGCTCAGTTCACCAGCGGTGAAGGCATGAAAGATGCGGTACCTTTGTTTGGGAGAATGAGCTGGGGAGATGTCGAACGAGACAGCGGCTCCTTGTAGACGGATCACCTCATGGCGTACAGTACGTAAAGGCAAGCTTTCAGGCTCTTTAGCTAAATGGAGATGCTGGACTGCTGAGGGAAGGATGAGGGTTCTCTCTCTCCGATCCGTCGTCCAGAATAGCGAAACCTTCCAGAGTGTGCTCGGCATTGTACAGGCGCACCTTAACCAGCTTCAACATGACTCTCTGCGGACGACTAGGACGGTCAACGTATATGGTGTCGGGAGCAGCACTGACCATTAACACTTTCTTAGCCTCTTGGGAACACACTTCGTGGAGCACGGTCAGGTGTTGCTGTTTGCACACTTGACAAGGCTTCTTGAGAGTGCATGCCTCAGGTTTATGGTTCCTGCCACACCTCCAACAGCCTCTGTCTTTAATCCAGGCGGAAATCTCTGATGGAGTGAGCGTTTTGAATTTGGGGCATAAGCTGAGGTAATGCTCACGGGCGTCGCAGTACGGGCAGTAAGGCTTCACACTGGGTTTACCTTTGGGTGACTTTGTGCTGCGAGCAGGATCTGGAGGGGCTACCTTAGCTTGACTCTCAGTGCTGTAAAATACGTTGGATGAAGGACCCTGGGATTTCTTTTTGCCCTTAACTGGCTTAGGCTGGTCCTGGAACATCAGAGCTGCTCGAGATGAAATGCGCTTTGCTTGTGACTTTAACTGAAGCCAAACAGAGAAGTCTTCAAGCGTGTAGGTCTGATCAGTGCCGGTCCTCAGGATGCCTCGGTTTATGCTGTACTCCACAAACGCATCTCGATAGTTAGTAGGCAGTTTGCTGAGCAGCCTGTCGACGTGGGAGCCGCATCGCAGTTCGTAGCCATTCTCACCCTCGAGGGAGCGGAGCATGCCAACTAGACCTTGTACTGATAGGGCAAAGTTATCAAATGCCTCTGGATCTCCAGATCTTACGTGAGGTGAGTTTAAGATGGCACCCAGCTCACTCTGCACGAGCTGACGCGGTTGTCTATATTTATCTTGGAGAGCCTGGAGGGCTGAGGGGTGTACGGCTTTGGATGGTACATGTAGGCTTGGGCTAGCTTGTAGGCGCTTGGCAGTTTCAAGTGATCGAGGAGGACTTGATATTTGAACTGCTCTGTGAGGTGTGCATGCGTATTGAGCAGATTGTCCAAAGCCATCTTGAGCAGGGCAAAGTCTGACTCTTTACCTGAGGTGAAGTGAGGTAGAGTAGGTCTAGGAAGGCCATAAGATGTGGCAACTAGGAGCTCCATGAGGTCTGTACCCGGCGTTGCCCTGTAATCTAGAGGCACTGTGCCCTGTCGTGGAGAAGGTGGCATGGCGGGGTAAGGATGGGACAGCGTGTTAGCAGCTGATAGCACTGGCTGTAGAGGTGTAACAGGTGGAGGCACATATTGGACCTGGGCTTGGCTATAGACCATCGGTGGCTGGCGAAGTGGGGCCATATACTGTTCTACTGACAGTGGCGGAGCACATGAGGTAACGGCACTCACGGCTGATCTGGGAGCCGACTGCGAAGCTGGGTTGATGATTGCTGATACGTAGGCTGCGGCTGAGCGAGTACACTAGTAGTAGTATAAGCACTCACTTGAGGAGCGGGCTGGACTGATGTAAGACTGGTCGAGACAGGTGGACTTATTACTGTACTGGAGACTGGTGGCATAACATGAATTAGATGGAGTAGAATGGAGCAGTTCATGTCCATCTTGTGAGTGGAGTAGGAGAGGCTGTACTTCTAATGAGGACCTTAGGTTGTACTCACATTCACTACGGGGCCTGGAGGAACGGGAACTCTCAATTCCTCCTTCCTTCAGGAAAGACGTGATAAGAGCTGCTTGCGCCAATTCCATCTCTTTCTCTTTCTGTCGCCGTCGCAACATCTGATGCCTGGTGATAGCCTCCTTACTCTTGTATGCCATCTCTGCTTTCTCCTCCAGTCGACGTCTCTGCCGTTCTCGTTCTCTGAGAAGTTCCTCCTTCTCATAGAGGGCGTCTTTGGCTTCTTTATCTAGAAGATTACATTGCTCGTCCACTAGCGTCTGCTCCATGATCTGCCGCTGCACTTCTGCTAATTCCATCCGCTTGACCTGTTCCTCCAACATGGCACTTTGTAGCTCGGATAGCCCGTCTGCAATGGACCTCTTGGTTGATGAGGCAGCACTGGCTCGAGAAGTGGATCAGGGATTGGGATGTCGTGAGCTGGGGCTGCTGCTCCGAGTTCCCCAGCTTCGGTGGAAGTGAGTACTGTGACTCTCGGTGTGTACCCAACTTCAAAGTTTGCAAGGGATGCTGGTAACTGTATCTCCCGCTGGGGTCGAGAACGCACTGCTGAATCTGCAGATGGTTGTCCTGGCTCCATATTGTCTCCAGAAAGCTGTCAGATCCGGCTCGAAGGACCATGTGATAGAGTTAGACACTCTGAAGGGGATAATACTGGTCTGGCAGTTTCCTTTGACAGGGCTCCGGTCAGAGAGAAGGGCACGGAGAAGTTATTCCAGCGAACTTTAATATGGTAGTTTGGGTACAAGCATTGATGTACAAAGAGGTATATATGTGGGGTGTGTGTAGGTGTGTGTGTGTGTGTGTGTGGTCTATAAAAGAAACAAAGAATGAAATAATATTAATCACAATGTACAAAGTATAAAAAATATGTACAAAGGTATACAGTAATATCCAATGTAATAATAAACATTGAATCAGAATACTGAAATATAATAATTTGGTCAAATAACCTGAAAGGAGTCATAAACAACTAATATACAGGCATACGAAAGGTTAATGAGACAAAGTAGGAATACTAAATGGATTTGGTGGTCTTCGATTCCCTCTAGTAGAAGCGGGCGCAACTGCACCCCATTCGCCCAGCACATGAGGGGCGCATGGCCAGGGAGTGTCGAACTACACTCTAGGTGCGTCTGACAGCGACACAGAGGCTAAACACGATTTAGCAGTAGGACTAAAGGGCATAAGAACTGAAATATAGCACTCGAGAATACAGCTTAAGGCTGAAATAATGTAAAGGAAACAATCTCCAGTCTAACAAGGCTTATAACATGGTCACGTGATACCTATTAACTAAAGAAATACACACGGAAGTATCAAACCATGCGTATAATATACTTAACATGAAAACAGGTGAGAGTATACAACATCTAAACAAATCTGATGGCAATATTTGCATCTTAGTGCAGGATGAAACTTACTTTCGATTAGGTTACGCACATGCGAGCCACCATCCCACAGAATGCGGAGTCGGGAATGAGGATGTGATGCGCTCGGAAAGGAAATGACATCACTACAGTTTCAAATAAAATGACAGGAAATAAAAGACTTTCCGACACTCTTATAGACGAAGTTCCCATTGACATGCATTATTCGACTGACAGACGGCAGCGGTTGAAGTTAAAAATCATCATTTGTGTTCAGCTGAAGAAACAAAGTCACCTACATCTTGGATGCTCTGGGGGTAAGCAGATAAACATCACATTTTCATTTTTGGGTGAACTATCGCTTTAAGATAAGAGAAAGGTTGACCTCACTGCTATGGATGATGTCATCACGCTTACTAACTATGATTGGCTGATGGGGGAGGAGTCTCTGTCAGTGATTTAATCAGAGAAATATTGTAGAAGGAGGTATCATGTTAACATATTCAAATAAAGGTTTTAAGGTGTAGGCTAAAGGTCATTGCACACTGAGTCCGAAATTCGCATGCGAAACTTACGCACGTTAAAATATAAATTCGACCTCACGTTATGTCAATCGCATTTGCACACTGCCTCCGAAACTTTCGTCCGTCAAAAAAATATTCGGATCAAGTACGCTTTTCTGCGTTTTTCGCATCCGTGGTACGCATTTTGAGAGACGTTTTGACAATTCAGAGCCACCGTACGCGAATGAAAAAATCCAGAATGCCATCTGACAAGTTGATCCACGTCTTCTACAGCACAAAACAGCAGCACAGAATGACAAACAACGTGAGGAATACAAAGAGACCGAATATAAAGACATATTGTGCCAGTAGTAAAGCATCAAACAGAGCCACTGACATCCTGAAGTAATCTTTGAAACGCTCGGATAATCCCGCAGCTCCTTGATGAGGTGAATTCTCCTTTCTCTCTATACAATCTCGGGATTGAATGGACCCAATATTTCCTCTTTCTTTTTCTCTTTTTAGAAGAGAGGAGACAACTAATCGTGCTCACTGCTTGAAGACTTCATTTTGTATTGTTTTGCGATTTTTTTCGCAACGCATTCATTAATACGCATCGGACTCAGTGTGCAAGGTCTCTGTGCGTGACGAATTTTTAGGATTGCGAATACGAAAAAACGCAGGCGAAAATTTCGGACTCAGTGTGCAAAGGCCTTAAGGCTACGTTTACACATGGGCGGCTATTTTCATAAACGGACATTTCAACCTCTCCGGTTTCAAAAATAACATCGTGCACACATGTCAGTTTTCAGAAAAGTTTTAATTTACACGTACCCGTGTATGTATGACGTCAAGAGTGTAACGAGCAGTTCAAGCCCACGTAAGCCAATCAGAATCCCGAAAAAAAAAATCCCGAATTCCTCTTGAAGTGATTCGAAGTTGTTGCAAAAATGCTGATTTCCGAGCACTCATTCGTCTCTGCTCCTCGACATAATGGAGCAGCTGTATTTGCAAATGCAAACACACGAGAAGAGTTTGCACCAACATAAATGCGACTGCTACTCTAAACGCTTCCATGATCACATGTAAACATAGGTCGCACTTTTGACATATGTGCGAGCTCTGGCGCATACTATGACGTTGGCTGCCTAAACACCCGTTTGTCTCAGTTTACATGCAAACGTGCAAACGAAGATTTTCAAAATCTCCACTCTGGCCGGAGTTTTTAAAAAGACTCGTTTTCAGAGGCGAATTCTCCGTTTGCGTGTAAACGAAGGGCGCAAACGAAGGGAAATGTCTCCGTTTTTCAAAATAACCATGTACGTGTAAACGGGGCCTAAGTGTCACTAAATAAACAAGCATGTGTTCAGCTAATTGTCCGCCTCTCACATGTCTGAATCTGCAGAGATTGAAGAATTAAAGTGACACATTATTTTTTATAAACAAAGTTCAGGAGGAGCAAAGTTCACAAACCAGCTCTGACTAAATACATTAATAAATTAATTAATTATTATTCTATTCAAATGAAGTAATCTGCAACTGCCTGTATTTACAGTTGACTTCATGAAAAAATACCACATGACCTTTCTGAGTCTTACAGCTTTGATAAAATAGAGACACATTTGAACACATTTTCAGTCAAGAATGATTGAACTCTGTCCATTAATTCCACTAGAAGGTCTTGATCCTGACATTACAGTGTGTTGATTTCTACATCAGTATAGATCTGCTATGGAAGCAGTGCAGTGATATGATGAACAGCTCAGAGTTTCTCCATCATTACAGTTTTTTACAGACACTAGGACACATTTCTCAATACTTAGGTCACTTTTGCAAAACTCTTCACACAGTGAGCACAACAGAAGTCTATGTGAGCTAAACTGAGGATCAATTATCATTGCTTTGGCACAAAATGCATTCAATGACCACATCTCTCAAATTTCATGAATTCTTTTCTCACTCAGACTCAACAACTGCCAAAACTCTTTGTATGTACAGGCCAATTTGCACATGCTTACATACTGTTTTCAAAACTGTTAAATTTATGTTCAAAACAATAACATAATACAAAACTGAATAAGACAGCAATTTGCTACATTCCTACAGTAATAATTTAATGAAATATATTTTAAATCTTAAAATCAAATGCAATAAAAACGATTGAATTGTATCTGTATCAGTGGATGGTGTGTATACAAATTCTTGTATTTTGGAATTACTCAGTGCAAAAAAATAAAAATAAATAAACGACATAAAATGTCGATGAATTCTGCATCATGTCTGATTTATTCCAGTAACATATATTGCAGTGAATTATAAACAGAGATGTGTCCTTGTTTTACACAAGAAAGCATTGTATAATGCTACATGTTGTTAGTGTTTTTTAGGTCATTGTTTTGTGGGTGACAAAGTGTGTTTGTCGGCTGACGACCTTTGCTAGTGTTCTGGAAGAATGAGTTGATTTGAGACCTGAATAAAGTGTTTTGGTAGTTGTAGTGCATTTTGAATGTGAAATGAACTGCTTTGCCAAGATGAAAGTTGGTTAGGAGAACTGTGTGAAGTGTTTTGCAAAAGTGACCTAAGTATTGAGAAATGTGTCCTAGCGTCTGTAAAAAACTGTAATATAACACAACTGAACACTTTTATAATCATATTTTGACACAAGGTCTGTCATTAGGGTGTCTACAGATATGAACAAGTTAAATTTAAGACTTTTTAAGACCTTTTTTAATACCATCTTAGAAACCATCAATGGAAATACACACACATTTTATATATATCCCAAGCCATGCTACTGGCACTTCATTCTTTTTAAATATATATTTTATCATTAAAAGATATTGTAATTTGTCATATTATTGTTCTGTAAATACAGTTCTGTGCATTTAATAACCATGATAATAATATATAATATATTAAATGTATTAATAGAATTGTTATTATTAAAGTACCTGCGAAAAGTTTGGAAACAATTATATATGATTTTAAAATAAGTCCCTTCTGCTCACCAGGGCTGCATTTATTTGTGACCTGATCCAGCAAAATGAGTCACAGTGACCCAAATTTCAAAATCGAGATTTTGGTATCAATGGAAAGACGAGACAATAAGCTTTAAAATGATATCCTAGTCAAAGTCATACCTTGAATGGTTTTAAAGATATACCCATTTTAATTATGGTCGTCTGCCCTCTTTTTCAAATTGAAAACCTGAGAAAATCGCTTTTAAAGTTTTTGCCGTTTTTTGTTGATTTCTTTCAAAATCCATTCCATTAAAGGGATAAACTATTTATTTTACAGCTTAATTTGACCAAAGACATTTTATATATATATAAATGCTAAACCAGGCTGAAGCTCAAATTATTTTAAAGTATTTATTTGAATTAACACGTTAAGACCTGAAGGCTTTTTAGAGTTCTTTTTTTTTTTTTTTTTTTTTTCCTGAGCGACACACACAAAAGTAAAGACTCATAACTCCAAAACTCTAGCAAGGAGAGTCAAAAGGTAGGTATCATTTGATACAAAACATTTTAATTTTAAGAAAATAAATTACATTACATTTGGACATTCTCTTGCCGAGAAACAGCTGATAAAAGACAAAAAATATATATAATTTTTTAAAAATAATTTTTCTTTTTTTATTTGACATGGAATAACTCAGGAACACAATAAGATCGCTAAAAAATTCTTTTTTGGTGATGCTCTCCTATATGTGAGCTGCATCTGGTTCAAATTTCGTGGTGATATTATAAAGAATAGTTTGAAAAATTGTTGTTCATTTTTTCCGCAGCCAGGTGGCGCCAACGGGCGGTAAACTCCGGTTTAGAGGTGCTTCTCAGCAATCGTTAGGAGTTTTTCAAAATGGTTAGATGCATTAAAAAGATGAGATTCTAAGCTTTAAAATGATATCTATTTTGTGTTATTCCACGTTGGAAAACGAACATGGATGGGTCCGGGAACATTGGATACACACTGCATCCCGGAGAGATGAGAGACATGTTTTTAGCCAAGTATGTTAAATCATTTCGTGAGTAATATCTTGTGATCAACGCAATATATTATATTGATTTTGGATTCATTTTAATCTTGAGATCTTTAAATATTGATGTGCGATATTTATGATCTGTGCATTTTTCATGAAGTTATGAGCACGTGAAATACATACTTGTATTCAGTTAGCTGCTGTGCTATTTTTGTTGTAAATGCATATTTCTCAGACTCATTAGAGGGTGAAAACAACGCAACAGAAGCATGTTGGGCTTGATATTAAAGTTTAAAGTTTTTGGTTTGTATGCAAAAAGAATTTTGTGCTACCTATATGGATTTAAATTTTATTGGCTTTTAAAGAGAGACACGCAAATGTGAGTTTATTTTATAAGGCGCGCTAGTCCGGAGGATGGCTGGACCGATCGCGTGCCTGCCAGTCGAAACGGGGCTTCCCATGTTAAAAATCAGCGTTTAGGTCAGTGTTTACATTTCTAAGCTTTTTGATCGGTTCTATACAACATGTAAACACCATATTTGTAGAGCAGAGATAATGACGTTTCAGGGGATACTGGGAAATGCTCATAAGTGACGAGAGGAGTTGAGAAGTTCATTTCCAGCTAATTTAGTAAAACCATGTCAACTTTAATAGCCATTTAAATACCTTTACTCAATTATCTGGACTACGAAACTTTGGGAGATTATTTTTGAAAGTCTGTTCTTGAAATTAGCTTAAAAAAATCGATTTTCATTGTTTTCCACATTATCGGCCCATATCTTAAAATAGAACGTTGCGACTTCCGACTCATTTCGCCAGATCGGGTCACATTTGATCAAATACAGTAAAAACAGCAACATTCAGAAATATTCTTACAAATAAAAAAGTTTTTATTTTAAAGGGTCATGAAACCCCAAAACACTTTTTTTGAGATGTAAACAGATATGTATAGGCTGCACATCACTGAAAACACTAAAGGTACTCATTAATGTTATTCATAAGTGAAAAATAGTTATTTTTGCATTTTTCAGAGCAATTTCTGACTTCCTGTTTAAAAGCTAAGTCGGAGCAACGTCACAAAATCTGACGTCATCGTGTGTTTTCGGTCCAAGTATGTATGGACATGGTCGAACATGGTGACGTAGACTGTTTCTCGACATATATTCATGACATAAAGCTCCTTTAATCCAATCACTGCGCTGTAGTATGCATAAGATTATAATTTTGGTATTATGCATGAGGAAGTATCACTTCTCTCGCCTCGGTCTGTTGTCATTCAGAGACATATCGTTGGTGTTCGTTTCCTCAGTGCTTCAACACAATGTGTTTTCCTGCGACGCGACCAGAGCAGAGGTTTGTGTGCATGTGGATTGTTTTGCTGTAATCTACCAGCACAAATGAAAAATATGTTTGCATGAGATCGCATTACAGCGGAGAATATAAATGGAGCTATGTGCCACGTGGCTAGTGTTATTAAACTATCTGTGTTTAAAGTTTTTATTTCACACATTCTCCTGCACCAAACATTAAGCATGCTGTAGTTATGCACACATATTTCATCAAGTCTTCTTCAAATGAATTATATGTGCAAACTGGACACTGATACAGTGGTGTAGCCTATCTGAACGCGACAACATGATTATTCTAACAGACAAAAGATTTTGAGTGCAGTGCTCGTAAACATAATCAAAGTAGCCTATTATTAGCCCTATTAAATATTCTTTTGCATTTCTCCCTTGTGCTTGGGAGTTTGTTGTCATTTTCTCCGTGCTCATATATATTCATTATAATGTATAATGAGTGTGTTGTATGTCTGTGCTTCATTGGTTGTTCTCTCCCCTCTTCTCCCTCTCTACACTCCCACTTTTCCAGAGCTTTACACGGCCATTTTCACAAAGATTTTTCAAGTCAGAGGTGTGAACGACCAGGGTAAAACAGGGGGGTTTCATGACCCTTTAATATATTATAAAATGTATTTTATTCCTGTGATCAAAGATGAATTTTCAGCATCATTACTCCAGTCTTCAGTGTCACATGATCCTTCAGAAATCAATCTAATATGTTGATTTAAAGCTCAAGAAACATTTCTGATTATTATCAGTGTTGAAAACAGTTGTGCTGCTTCATATTTCTGTGGTGATACATTTTATTTCTCAGAATTCTTTGAAAAATAGCCAAATTAATAAATGTAAAAGTAAAAATAGAAAGTTCAATGAACAGTCACAATTTATTTGAAATTATATTACATGTATTTATCAAATATATTACATTTATTAAAGCATTAAATGTAACATTTTAATGTATTCACTCTTCATTCACTTTATCACTTTAATGTATGATGAATTAAAGTAGTTTTAAATCTTTAAAGTATTTTTTAAATCTTACCACATATGTTTGAATTGTATCGTTTCCACAAAAATTAAGCAGCAAAAATTGCACTTTAACATTGATAATAATAAATAGTGAATGTTTTCTTGAGCAGCAAATCAGCATTTCTGAAAGATCATGTGACACTGAAACTTCTCTTTGTAAACAACAATAGAATTATAAACAATTCTAATGATGAATGTTGCATTCCCAAATGCAAATTTAAATTCACAATCAAAGTAGCATTTACAGTGAATAGAAAATGAAAACACAGCAAGCCTGCAGCGCGTCAGACTATTATTTATATAATTACATCACAGTCGGTGCGAATTTTATATTAAATTCTTACCACCATTCATAAAAAAGTTACCGAACACATTTCAGCGCTGATTCTGCTCGCATTTGGCGCGTTGACCCATTTGAACTCTTTTAGGGGCCGATCATATGTCGCGTCTAAAAACGCATGGAAACGTGTCGGCGCCGCTTTCTCTTTTCCAAAGCACTCGGGAGCTGCGCTAGCGTCTGCCATTACTAAGCAACCATGAGCTGCGCTCTCCATGACGAGTTTGTTTCAGCAAAAGATATGGATTTCCAGCACTGAAAATCACTTGCAGTAGCTCTGCCACAGCAGATTTATTTAAACGTGTATCTGTGTTCAGCTCTGATCAGATATTCCTACATCTTGGCTGAACTTTGTCCTGCAGTAATGCGACAAAAAATATTTAAGACCTATCGAATCTGAATTTAAAACATTTTAAGACATTTTAAGGCCTTTTATTAGGAAAAATATATTTAAGACTTTTTAAGGACCCGTGGCCACGCTGGTCACATACACTGCTGCTGTTTCACTGAAAGACTTTGTGTTACTCACCACAGACGATAATCCTGAAGAGTCTGAATGTTGAATAATCACTGGTCTTGATCTCTATCTTGTATAATCCAGAGTGTTCAGGTCTGGTTTGTTGAATGAAGAGAGATCCAGTCTGATGGTCCAGCTTCATTTGGTCTCTGAATTCATCATCAGACCATTGAGGGTTCTCACGGTTCTCTCCAGTCCTTTCAACTATGAGTTTCTCTTCAAGCTTCCACTGTATTTTATCATCCTTCTGTATTTCAGTATCATAGTTCAGAGTGACAGGACGTCCCTTCAGCACTGATTTATTCACTTGACGTGCTGCATCATCACAGAAACAGAGAAATATAGATCAGAAATTAGAACCAGAAACTAACATCATCAGTCAACAAAGCATTACTGATCAATTGTTCAACCTCTCAAATGTTTCATTCACTCAGTTTATGAATATCAGTAATGAACTCAGCTTTCTCTGTTTCTACCATATTATAGAAATCTACATGAAGATATAAATGAATTAAATGAGTCGACCTCAAATCTAATGTGTGTTTTGACCAACAGAACAGCCTGAAATCCACACAACAAACATCAGACTAAATGTGTTTAAAGAGTTTCATTAAGTCAAGTCAAGTCAAGTCACCTTTATTTATATAGCGCTTTTTACAATGCAGATTGTGTCAAAGCAGCTTTACATTGATAACTGGCACATAATTTGGCTGCACAGCAGCTCTTAAATAATAGTGTCAATGCAGGCAGATCAGAAGCACTGTTGAATAAATGTCAAGAATACTAATGAATATCAAATGTCAAGTGTCCCCAACTAAGCAAGCCAAAGGCGACAGCGGCAAGGAACCCAAACTCCATCAGGTGACATCAGGTGGCAAACAAGTGGCAAATAGGTGTTAAAATGGAGAAAAAAAAAAAACCTTGGGAGAAACCAGGCTTAGTCGGGGGGCCAGTTCTCCTCTGGCGAACAGTGCTTTGTTACAATCAGGTTGCTATCATAAGTCTGATAGGATCGCAACAATCAAAGTATTTATTTCAGTTCCATCCAGTTGAGGATCGTATTCATCACGCCGGTATGGACGGTCTGTTGAGGAACTGTGCTACTGGCTGTCGTGTCGATGAGGCCTTCACAATGGATGATCTAGTTGACTCAGTCTCTGCTGATACTTCAGGGCTGCGTTGTGGTCGTGTCCAGTTGAGGATCGAATTCATCACGCCGGTATGGACGGTCTGTTGAGGAACTGTGGCACTGGCTGTCGTGTTGATGATGTCTTCACAATGGATGATCTAGTTGACTCGATCTCTGCTTATACTTCAGGGCTGCGTTGTGGTCGTGTCAAGGCGCAGGTCCTTGGTCTCAGCTGGATACGGCCCAGATCCGGTTGACTACGGTAAACCTCGGGATAAACAGAAAGACTAATATTAGCGTAGATGCCATTCTTTTTCTGATGTAACGAGTACATCTGGTGTAATAGGAAGTGTTCCCGGTTCCGGCTGACCTAATTTATGCAGCCTAATAATCCTTTAACGGATTTGAAAATATAAATTGATAATGTGTTATGTGTATGCCAGGTTAAAGAGATGTGTTTTTAGTCTAGATTTAAACTGACAGAGTGTGTCTGCTTCCCGAACAATGGCTAGGAAGATTGTTCCAGAGTTTAGGTGCCAAATAGGAGAAGGATCTACCACCTGCAGTTGATTTTGATATTCTAGGTATTATCAGCTGGCCTGAATTTTGAGATCGCAATAAACGTGAAGGACTATAATGTATTAAGAGCTCGCTTAGGTACTGGGGAGCTAAACCATTTAGTGCTTTGTAAGTAATTAGCAAGATTTTAAAATCTATACGATGTTTAACAGGAAGCCAATGCAGTGATGACAGAACTGGGCTAATATGGTCATAATTAATAGTTCTAGTAAGAACTCTAGCTGCTGCATTTTGTACGAGCTGTAGTTTATTTATCAAGCGAGCAGAACAACCACCCAGTAGAGCGTTACAGTAGTCTAGCCTTGAGGTCATAAACGCATGCACTAACTGTTCTGCATTTTCATTGAGAGCATATGTCGTAGTTTAGATATATTTTTAAGATGGAAGAATGCGGTTTTACAGATGCTAGTAACATGGCCTTCAAATGAAAGATTGGTATCAAAGAGCACACCCAGGTTCCTAGCTGACGACGAAGACTTAACAGAGCAGCCATCAAGTGTTAGACAATATTCTAGGTTATTACGTGAAGAAGTTTTCGGTCCAAAAATTAGAATCTCTGTTTTTCCTGAATTTAGTAGTAGGAAATTACTGGTCATCCAGTTTTTTATATCAGCTATACATTATGTTAATTTAGAGAATTGGTGATTTTCGTCAGGGCACAAAGAAATAGAGCTGAGTATCATCAGTGTAACAATGAAAACTAATGCCATGCTTCCTAATGATATCTCCCAAGGGTAGCATGTACAGAGTAAAAAGCAACGGTCCTAGTACTGAGCCTTGCGGTACTCCATATTTAACTTGTGATTGATATGACCTCTCATCGTTTACTATTACAAACTGATAACGGTCAGATAAGTATGATTTGAACCATGCCAATGCAATTCCACTAATGCCAACATAATTTTCGAGTCTGTTTAGAAGAATATTGTGATCAGTAGTGTCAAATGCAGCACTAAGATCCAGTAACACAAATAGAGAGATACAACCACGATCTGATGATAACAGCAAATCATTAGTAACTCTAATGAGAGCAGTCTCAGTACTATGGTACGGTCTAAATCCTGACTGGAAATCTTCACAGATACTATTTCTTTCTAAAAAGGAACATAGTTGTGATTAAACTTTTCTAGTATTTTTGACAGAAAAGTGAGATTTGAGATCGGCCTGTAATTGACTAATTCTCTAGGATCAAGTTGTGGTTTTTTAATAAGAGGTTTAATAACAGCCAGCTTAAAGGTTTTTGGTATGTATCCTAGTGATAAAGATGAATTAACAATATCAAGAAGGGATCTATGACCTCTGGAAGCATCTCTTTCAATAGCTTAGTCGGTATAGGGTCTAACATACATGTGGATGATTTTGATGATTTAACAAGTTTAGACAATTCTTCCTCTCCTAAAGCAGTAAATGAATTGAATTTTTCTTTAGGGACACTACAATGCACTGTCTGACACAAGACTGTTGTAGACGGTTGCATGGTTATAATTTTTCTCTAATATTATCAATCTTGCAAGTAAAGAAGTTCATAAAGTCATTACTGCTGTGCTCTTTGGAAACATCAGAAGTTGAAGCTTTATTTCTTGTTAATTTAGCCACTGTATCAAATAAATACCTAGGGTTGTGTTTATTTTCTTCTAAAAGTTTGAAAAATAGGCAGATCTAGCAGTTTTTAAGGCCTTTCTGTACTCAATCATTTTCTCTCTCCACGAAATGCGAAATACTTCTAGTTTTGTTTTCTTCCAGCTGCGCTCCATTTTTCTAACTGCTGTTTTTTAGGGCCCGAGTGTGCTCATTGTACCATGGCGTTGGATTAATTTCCTTAATCTTTTTTAAAACGCAAAGGAGCAACTGAGTCTAATGTGCTGGAAAAGAGAGAGTCAATAGTTTCTGTTGCAATATCGAGGTCTTCTAAGCTGTCTGGTATGCTAAGGCGATGAAACTGATCAGGAAGATTATTTATAAAGCAATCTTTAGTGGTAGAAGTGATGGATCTACCATATTTATGGCAGGGAGGCAGTTTAGCCGCTTTCACTAAATGTAATATACACAAGACTAGATAATGATCTGAGATGTCGTCACTCTGCTGCAGAATTTAAACGGCATCAATATCGATTCCATGTGACAATATTAGATCTAAAGTATGATTACGACAATGAGTGGGTCCCGACACGTGTTGTCTAACACCAATAGAGTTTAGAATGTCTGTAAATGCCAATCCTAATGAGTCTTTTTTATTATCTACATGGATATTAAAATCACCAACAACAAGGACTTTATCTGCAGCTAGTACTAATTCTGATAGAAAATCGTCAATCTCTTTGATAAAATCTGTATTGTGCCCTGGTGGCCTGTATACAGTAGCCAACACAAATGTCAACTTACATAATGTTACGTAAAGCACCATCACTTCGAATTATATTTGAAAGACTTCTGGCTGATACTGTAAATATTACTATAAATTACAGCAACACCTCCCCCTTTTCCTTTCTGTCGAGGATTGTGTCGATAATCATAACCTTGAGGACTAGACTCATTTAAAGTAATGTAATCGTCCGGTTTTAGCCAGGTTTCTGTCAAACACAGCACATCTAGATTATTGTCT
The DNA here is from genome assembly GCA_028476615.1 of Culter alburnus. NCBI lineage: Eukaryota > Metazoa > Chordata > Actinopteri > Cypriniformes > Xenocyprididae > Culter > Culter alburnus. The sequence goes on from JAOTNS010000037.1 coordinate 51,978, forward strand.
GTGATAATATCGTTTACAACAGTGTTTCTCAACCCTGTCCTGGAGGGCCCCCCAACACTGCACATTTTGAATGTCTCCTCTGTCTGACACACTCATTTCAGGTAGTGGAGTTTCTTCTAATTGGCTGATGAGTTGAATCAGGTGTGTTTAATTGGGGAGAAAGACAAAACCTGCAGTGTTGGGGGTCCTCCAGGACCAGGGTTGAGAAACACTGGTTTACAATAAGTGCTTTTGAAGAAAGTGATCTAATATTAAACAGCCCAAGCTTTATCATTTGTTTATCATTATTATCTCTATTTTTTATTTGTTGAACATCAATTAAATTTTTACCATTAAATGGGTTTGGAAGTTTTTTGTTTTTATTAATTCGGGGTACAGACACAGTCTCTATTTGATAATATCTAGGTGCAAGAGTTTCTATGTGTTGGGAATTATCTGACTTCTGTAACGTGAGGCAGCTAGCAGACGGTCGGTTTAGCCAGTCTGTCTGCTTCCTGTCCTGGGCCCCAGTTTGTCATGTTTTAGTTCTGAGACTATGTGCCATATTACTAGAGAGAAGAGCAGCACCATACCGGGACGGATGAATACCATCTCTTTTCAACAGGTCAGGTCTGCCCCAAAAGCTTTTCCAATTGTCTATGAAACCTATATTATTCTGCGGACACCACTTAGACAGCCAGCCATTGAGTGATGATAATCTGCTAACTATCTCATCACTCCTACGAACAGGAAGGGGACCAGAGCAAATTACTTCTCTGACATTGTATTTGCGAGTTCACACACCTCTTTAATGTTAATTTTAGTGATCTCCGACTGGCGAAGTCGAACATCATTTGTGCCGACGTGAATAATAATTTTAGAATATTTACGATTAGCATTAGCCAGCACTTTTAAATTTGCTTTGATGTCAGGTGCTCTGGCTCCCGGCAAACATGTGACTATGGTGGCTGGTGTCTCTATTTTCACGTTCCGTGTAATAGAATCGACAATAACTAGGGCACTTTCAACAGGATTCTCAGTGGGTGCGTCACTGAGTGGGGAGAACCTGTTTGATGTTCTTACTGAAGAGTGGTGTTTTCCACGGCTAGGCCGCCTCACCGTTACCCAAGTGCCCTGCTGTGTGGGCTCTACAGCCGGAACCCAACAATGTACAGAGTTCACTAAGCTTGTCGCATCCAAAACAGTATCTGAAGCCCCTGCATTCTTACTATCCTCGATTAAAGTTTGGATGTGTGTCTCTAATTCTGAGATTCTCTCTCTGTCAGCCTGACTATTTCCCTACATTTATGACATGTAAATCCCTCGTCGCTGACAGAGAGAGCTACATGAACATGCGACAAACTGAACACGAGATAACAGTGGGAAGGATGACATGACTCACCGTGTTTGTAGACTGATCCAAGTTACCACAGCTGTTTGATGAACGCGTTGAAAAGGAGCGTGCGGGACTGATAACAAGTTAACAAGCGAGATGCAAATTCGTTGTAACAGCGATTTAGATTCAAAGATTACAGGCTAGCGACGTCAGATTAATGTGGTAGGCAATAATTATAATATAAGCAACAATGAATAAAAGTAAGAGATTCAATAAAAGTAAGAGAAAACAAAGCTATACGGAGACCAAACACCAGCAGCAAGGCAGACAGGAGCAATCCAGCAATCCAGCATTACAGCATTTTGTAGCTTTCTAGCTTTCTACAGAAAGTGGACAGCCATTTTCAGGTTTCTTCAGAGATGTGTGTTCAAGTCTTGGACTTCAAGTCTTCAAGGACTTGGCACAGATTTGCATGTGTCTATACAGTGAACTGATCATTAGTTTGTGTCATTGTGTGCACAAAAATGTCAGTCCATGTGAGGAAACTGAGGCAGTCCACAAAAAGCAGATACTGATTCACTGTTTGCCCTAAAAGTGCAAGAGCTTTATTTGTTGAAGGTGAGTTGAGGAGAGCAAATTTAGAAAGACATGAGAGAGAGTGATTTAATGATAAATGAACTTACATTTTTGGCTGAACAATCCTTTAAGAACGACACAATACTGATCTAAAATAAAATCATAATTACAATTAAAGTAAAATATTTCACTCCCAGAAACAGTAACAGTGAATAACTTGAATGAGGATTTGCCATTTCTGATGATCTTTAGTTTGTATTTTCCACTGTGGAAAACACTGATTCTCCTGATGGTGAGATCTCCAGTTTGAGGATTCAGATCTACATTGTCTTTAAATCTAGAATCTTTGTACTCAGACTCTTCTTCACACTTTTCTTCTGTGTTTTTACCTACAGGACTGTTGTCATGTCCAAACATCCAGAATATCTTAGCTCCTGACTGTATTCAGGATTGACACGTAGAGTCACATCCGCCCCCTCCATCACTGACACTGACACTTCATTCTCTGTCAAAGAAACAGAGAAAAATACAGAACAGAAATCAGAAGCAGAAAACCAACAGCAGCAGAAATAAACAGAAGAAACATTGTCAAATCATACCTGACATACGTATCACAAACATATCATTTACTCTATTTTAAGATGAAAAGAGCTCAACTTGTCATTGTAGAAATCTGAATGTAAGTTTAAATCTCTACAGCTCATGTGTGTTTCACTGAAGAAACTGTGTTGAACTCCAGTCTGTGTTTCTAAGAGAGTAAAATCCCTCAAATGACATGAAATATGAGTGTGTTGAATTGTGTTTGTGTGAAGAAGCGCTTCTGAATGTTTGATTTGTGATTAGATAAGACTGTACTGCTGCAGTTCAATAATGATCAGGAATAATGAGAGGGATGTGACTGATAAAGTTGATCAAACAATCCTGCAGACAGAAGCAACACAGTCTGTGTGAAGACAGTTTCAGAACAGACAACAGCATATGAAAGAAGACTGTCTGAAGCTGCTTCATTGAGGAACCACATCTGTCTGAAACACCACAAACCAGCTCTGGACTAAAACATTCATAAATCAATTATTATTATTCAATTCAAATTTAATCTGCAACTGCCTGTATTTACAGTTGACTTCAGTTGACCTTTTTGAGTCTTACAGCTTTGATAAATAGAGACAACATTTGAACACATTTTCAGTCAAGAATGATTGAACTCTGTCCAATTAATTCTCTAGAAGGTCTTGATCCTGACATTACAGTGTGTTGATTTCTACATCAGTATAGATCTGCTATGGAAGCAGTGCAGGATATGATGAACAGCTCAGAGTTTCTCATCATTAATATAACACAACTGAACACTTTTATAATCATATTTTGACACAAGGTCTGTCATATACACTGCTGCCGTTTCACTGAAAGACTTTGTGTTACTCACCACAGACGATAAGACTGAAGAATCTGAATGTTGAAGAATATCTGGTATAGATCTCTATCTTATATAATCCAGAGTGTTCAGGTCTGCTTTGTTGAATGAAGAGAGATCCAGTCTGAGGGTCCAGCGTCATTTGGTCTCTGAAATTCATCAGTCCATTGAAGGTCCTCACGGTCCTCTCCAGTCATTTCAACTATGAGTTTCTCTCCAAACTTCCACTGTATTTTATCATCCTTCTGTATTTCAGTATCATAGTTCAGAGTAACAGGACGTCCCTTCAGCACTGATTTCTTCACTTGTCCAGCAGCACCAGAGAAACAGAGAAATAGAGATCAGAAATTAGAAACAGAAAACTGAAAACATCAGAAATGTGTAAAATCAACACTGATCATTTGCTCCACGTCTGTCACCTGCTGTCATTGATCAGTAAACCACTCACACAAAACTCCACTGACACTCAAACCATAAGAACATGTAAGTAGCCAAATAAATTTTACAATAATGTGGATTATCTGATAGTTCAGGAATATTCATTCAAATATTGACCAAAAATCACCCAATTTGCAGCATCACAGTGTGTCAATGGACATGATTTGTTTTAGGCTATCTGTTACTTTAGACATTATCTATATTGTTTATGGCATGTTCAGGCAAGATAAGCGATTTATAGAAACTGTTAAGACGGGTGTGTCTACTGCACACTGTGCCGACAGGTAATTGACATACAGTTGAGCTCAAAAGTTCACATACCCCTTGCAGAATATGCAAAAATGTTAATCGTTTTAACATCATGGAAATTGCATGTTTTTTATTTAGTACTTAATAAACTATTTCACATAACAGATGTTTACATAAAGTCCACAAGACAACAACAACAACAAAAAAAATGAATTTATAAAAATGACCCAGTTCAAAACATGATTTTGTTGCTCATTTGAAATATGTTATTTAATTCAGAGTTCACCAAGCAGTTTTTTGAGATTTCAGGATTTCCCCATTCAAATTGATAGGACTTAGTCTTGGATGCCTGAAATAACTGCCTGGAGGCGCTGCAAATATGGCTGCCAAGTGAACAGAATTTCCTTGAAAGGGAGTTTGTTGTGACGCACAAGCTGTTTGAGATGTTTGAGAAGCAGCATGTGCGCTCCATAGGAAGTCCGGTTCTTTTCCACTAACCGGTTCTTTCGGACAGTTTGTTTCAATGAACCGGTTCCAAAAAACGGTAACTGAAACAAACGAATAAATGAACCGGACCAAAAAAAATAGTAAAAAAAAAAAAAATACAAAAAACACTGGTTATCTACATCATCACATAATGACGTCATTACATGTGGATGAAAATACACTCAAACACATTCAAATAAAGTGATTTGTAATCATAACTTCAGTTAAAGCTGCAGTAGGGAGTTTTTTTAGAAAACTTTGACTTAGCCTGAAAATTTGAACAAGCACAACTCACAGGTCACTCCCCCTTGCTCTCTGCTGCGCTACAGCCCTCCCTCCACAGCTCTTCCCCCATAAACAGTTATGGCACATTCACTGGTACGGACGAAACATCAACAATATGATTTACATTGACTATGGCCTGCCCATAATTTGACTACAAACTTGGTCCTCAAAACATTATGTATTTTGCAATACATTGTAACAGTCTAAACGTTACCAAGCTTTTTTTGAATTAAGAGTTATATCTGAGTCAAGGGTAATTTCACTAGGAGCCGCTTGAGGGCGCTAGTGCACTATAGCTACCAGATATAAGCCCTAGTTACCTACGAGCAAGTCAGGTTGTTTGGTAGAGGGAAACCGCATGGGTGGTTGAACTGATGCTACCTAATTCGACTCGTGTTAATGTCCTGTTTTGAGAACTCGTTGAGAGTTTACGCTCAATAAAGGACTTTTTATTTCCTCTACTTCTTCGTTGCATTGATATCACGATAATACTCGTGCACATCTCCAGGGTAGCACGAGCAGGTGAAAGGGAAAAGACCACGCGGTAGCGAGGCTACGGCGCGTGGCCTAATCAACTTGGCATTCAGCTCAGCATGTCGCCGAATGCCGTTGACTGTCTTCATTCCTCACTTATTGGATTTATCATTGCATCGCTCTCAAAATACATCGTGGATTTACACTCAGCTCATCACTCATCATTCCAGCTCATCTAAAGTTTAATTGACGATAAGTTTCATTTATTGACTGCAGAGACAAAGACAGTTTTCTTATGGTTTATTTTGTGGCAATTATATGCACTGGTGTGAATAAAAAAAAAAAGCAAAACGTATATTTGTTTGGTGAAGTGGTTTTTAAAATTTCAGTACCGATTGAATTTCTGTTGAACCTCCTCAGAGTAGTACATTCGTAAAAGGGGAGGTACTACAACATGTAATGTAACTATAAGACGTTGCACTATTTCTATAAGTAATAAATAGCTAGTAAGATAATATAACGGTAACTAACGTTACAGTATGCAAGTAATTATTCTATCGATATGTAATGCTAAATAAGGTTTGCTAGTACATTATTTCAGCAACATGACAAGCCAGTGAATTAGTAGGTTTCAATAGTTGCTTTGCACAGTGCGTGACATTTTATCTGTATGTTATGCGGCTAGAGTTTTGACACTGAGTCAATGGGCTCCGACGAGGAATTCACACTCACAGCGACTTCGAGGAGTCAACGGGCGGGGAGAAGAGGAAGCCGTGGTGTGCGCGGAGCATCAGGCAGGGGGACGTGGGAGACGGGGCAGAGGTCGCCGAGTGGGTCCAACTCCCGAGCACCTCAGCAGAGAGGACATGGCGCGTGTGGAGAATTTGAGTTTACCCATCTTTATTTTATGAGCAGGTGCCACTCGAGGAATAGGCAGTTTGGATTGTTTGTCCGCCATAAGCAAAGCTGCGGCACACCGGTAATCTTGAATATGAACGCCTGTATGCGCTGTGCATGACAGGGGTGTGATCAGCGCACACACGAGCTTGATTGACACTGCTAAGACACTCCTCCTGGCTCTGATTGGTAGTTTCTTACCGGGAGCGGTGTATTTATGCAAATGGCAATAGGACCACTGGGAGGAGCCAGAGGAGCTTGATTTTTTTCACAGATTATCTGTCTCATATTCTACTGTCAGGACATAATGACAGGTTTAACAAATATGTAAAAAAATACATTTTTACAAAAGTTACCTACTGCAGCTTTAAATAATAATTGTCATAATCTTAAATAAGTTTCTTACATTTATGTTTTGCAAAAGCAATACAGTGTCTGAAAGAAACCGTTTTCAGGTGTGTACTGGTGATTCAGGAACAGTTCTAACCACGGTAACATTATGAGTATGTGTGCTGAGCTGAGAACTGCTGCAACCTGAATGCAGTCGACAAACTAAAAAGTCGAAGCATGTAGCCTATATGTTTAATAATCCTACATTATACTTTGATTATAAACATTTTAAACACCACAGAAAAAGTTTACGTCAAGATTAATTTCAACTTAAAAAATGAAATAAGCTGTTCCTGAAAATGTAAAGCATTATTGATAAAACAATATTTGGTTTGACAGTTTTACAATCCATTCATTGTGTTTCCAATCTTTGCAGTAATATGACAGTAATTGTGTGACATGTTTCCAACATGTTTTATTTTGTTATACTTTCTGATGTTCAAAAAAAAAAAAAAAAAAAAACATGCATTTCACCTTCTGAAGAAAGACACGCATACTCAGCTCATCGTTTCTCAGTATGTTGAACATGTCGAAAGAAGCAGCTCTCAGTTCTGTACTAGTGATTCGAGAACCCTTTACCATACACTCTCTCAACACAGCCTGTATGGATCAGATTCCCGCCAATAGTATTGCGGTCACGGATCAAAAAATAATAAGCATAAATCAAAAATTTAAAAACACGTAAAAATATATAGCACAAACTAATAATAATGCAAAATGATCGGAATGGCAAAGAACGTGGTCACGGATCAAAATATAATAAGCGTAAATCGAAAAATCAAAAGCACATTTAAAAAAATAACAAGTATTAATCAAAACATTAAATACATTAAAAATGATATTGCACAAATCTTAAACTTGTGTTTATGCATTCTTAAAAGTTGTTTTCCTTGCTTTTATTGCTCTTTTCTTTCTGCTCTTATTTTATTCTTTTGTGTGCTTGTGCTGTTTTTATCTTTGCTCTTCTTTCTACGTTTTGCTCTTGCGTTTCCAAATGTTGCAGTTCGAGTTTCATGTAAATTAGGGCAGGCTTAAGTGCCACCATTGGTCCACTAATTCTATATTGACAGCTCCTACTCTAGCCAATCAATCGAAGAGAGGGAGATGACATCGCTTCAATGCGACTCATTATGGGATCAGATTCCCGCCAATAGTTGTCACAGTTCCCTTGTCTCCCGGACTCCATTTCCCATGATCCTCTTGTCTCCACACCTGCACTCACTTCCCTCATCAGCTCACCATCAGCATTCATCACGGATTACCTGCACCTGCTCCTGTTCATCAGCACATCCTTTATAATGGACTCACTCCTTTCACTCCTTGTCCGTTCTTATTGTAATGTTATTTAGTATGTGTTTGGTGTTCTCTTGCTTTGTTCATTAAAGTATCCATTGTTATTGTGGAGATCTGTATCTGCCTCATCTCTACACCAGCATCCGTAACAGAAGAACGGACCTTAAAAACGACTGGATTACCACAGAAGCATGGGGTTATTCCTTGTTTCCGAGGTTCTTGCTCCTCCCGTGCCTCCTACACCAATGTTGGCTGTGGATCGTCTTATTGGGCTCCTGCAGGATGGACGTTCGCTGAAGAGGTATGTGGAGGAGTTTGTCGAGTTGGCTTTTCTGACAAATTGGTCAGACGCTTGTTTAAACGCCCTTTTTCTGGAGGGGCTGGACGAGAGCACAATCAGTTTTGACGAACCTGACGATAATGTTTCCTTAAACGATACTATTAATCTGATTTTGTATTTAAATGGTTCTGAGTTTGAAGTCGAAGAGGTTCCGGGTAATACGTGCATATCTCGTCCAGCTCCCCCAGAAACACAGGCGGCCTGGCCAGTTCGTCAGTCTCCATCTTCCTCCACATGCCCCTCCAGTGAACTTTTCCCCTGTGTCCTGCTGGACCCACAAATCTCTGCTGGGTCCAGACAATCCAGGAGGAGGAAGAGGAAGAAGGCCAAACCCTCTCCAGTTTTCTCCGAGCCCTCTCCAGTCTCCGCCAAGCCCTCTCCAGTCTCCGCTGAGCCCTCTCCAGTCTCGGCCGAGCCCTCTCCAATCTCCGCCAATCCCGCTCCAGTTCTTGGGGATTTTAGTTGTGTACGAGGGGATGGACTGGACCCCTCTTCCAGCCGCCGCTGAACCAGTAGCTCCAGCCCTCTCCGAGCCAGTTTCTCCAATCTCCGCCGAGCCCTCTGCTCCAGCCGCCGCCGAGCCAGTCGCTCCAACCTCCACCGAGCCAGCATCTCCAGTCTCCGCCGAGCCAGTATCTCCAGTCTCAGCCGAGCCGGCTCCAGCCTGTCACAAGCCAGCTCCTGCTGTAGCCGCTGCCCACAAGACCACTCCAGCCCACACATCCTGAGCCCCCTAAATTATTTTTTTTTGGGGGGGGCTAATACCAGTGGGTGGGGTACATGTGGGCAGGGTTTCAGCAGCACCTGACCCGCCATGGCCGCCCACGGCCCCTGACCCGCCATGGCAGCTTGGACCCATGGACTCCTGAGGTCTCCAGGACGCCCACCCCCCCTCCCCGGTTGTTCCATCTACGGCGCGAGGTTGCGCCTACCGGGAGGGGGAGGTGGGCGTCCTGGAGACCTCACGCTGGTGCAGGGAGAGGAACGGACATGAGCGGAGGTCTCCAGGACGAGTCCATGGGTCCAAGCTGCCAAGGGTCAGGGCCGTGGGCGGCCATGGCGGGTCAGGTGCTGCTGAAACCCTGCCACATGTACCCCCACCCAATAGTATTGCGGTCACGGATAAAAAATAAGTGTGAATCAAAAATTTAAAAAACATGTAAAAATATATAGCACAAACTTAAAAAAATAATGCAAATGATTGGAATGGCAAAGAACGTGGTCACAGATCAAAATATAATAAGCGTAAATGAAAAATTAAAAGCGCATTTAAAAAAATTACAAGCATGAATCAAAACTTTAAACACATTAAAAATGATATTGCACAAATCTTAAACTTGTGTTTATGCATTCTTAAAAGTTGTTTTCCTTGCTTTTATTGCTCTTTTCTTTCTGCTCTCTTACATTTTCTGCTCATATTTTACTCTTTTGTGCGCTTGTGCTGTTTTTATCTTTGCTCTTCTTTCTACGTTTTGCACTTGCGTTTCCAAATGTTGCAGTTCGAGTTTCATGTAAATTAGGCCGGGTTTAAGTGCCACCATTGGTCCACTAGTTCTAGATTGACAGCTCCTCCTCTAGCCAATCAATTGAAGAGAGGGAGATGACATCACTTCAGTGCGACTCATGGCTACTGATGCTCACACTCATACAGGAGAAGATAACCATCACAGCTGGCAATTTCCGAGCTGGGGTAAACTCTTTCTGTGGCAGGACACCGTTATAATGTATATGTACCTGCAACTCGACCTGTCACTGGCATATACGTTTACCTGGACAATCTTTTATTGTTAAATTCACCATCCTAATGACAACCTGTCACAGTTGTGCCTGTCTGATGCTCATTGTTATATTCATCTTTAATGCATCTACCACTGGACCTGGCACCGCGAAACACAGCGGCCTCCCTACGTCACTCTTATGTGTGCCTGGCTTGTCTATACCTGTTATGTTACGGTTAGATATTTTTAGTATTCATATAATAATAATAATATGCCTGATTTTATTCCTGTCTTTTGCACAAGAGAATATGAAACCTACCTTACTAATATATTTGCTCGTGAATTACATTTAAAGTAAGATATGCCATCACAATTGTTTAGATCAGTAGTTCCCAAACTGGGGTACGTGAGGTGACAGAGGGGGTACGCAAATAAAATGCAGAATTTTGCCATTCATTTAATTCTTCCCTACCTTAAAATAACACTAAAACTAAAAAAGTATTTTCTAACAGGCACAATATGCCACATGACATCTGACAGAGTCCATTTCCACATATAAGCAGTACATTACTGCCATTCTGTACCTGCAGATTTAGCACTTACTAGCATGAAGAACAATAGCCTGGCACAAAATGTGCATAAATATCATTTTAAGATTCAAACTCTTGATACAAAACAAAGCCTACCTTTTGTGAGTTCTTGTTTTTAATGTTGATAATATTATATGAGCAAGAATGCAAATCCAAATATCCACACAACAGTTCAACAAACAAAAGGGTAATATTAAGTGTTATTCGTCACAGTATTGTCGGTATTTGCTCTATTTTGCAACAAAAACAACAGCAGGATTACAACACAGTGGTGTTTTAAGAACAAATTTGCAACTTTGAACGAATCGTTCCTGAAATTCATGATTCATAAATACAGCCACTTGCTTCTTTGTTCGAATGACTCGATGACTCACACATTAAGACAGTGACTTACTGCTGATCTACTGCCGGTTTTAATATTTAAAACAATCACTTTTCACGTTTTTAGCATTGCATGTTTCTCTATTGAACATTTTTTTTATTTAAAACATTATTAATGTTGTAAAGGTATCATAAAGATTAAAAACTGCACTAGAAAGCCAATTTAGGGGGCAAATATTGTCCCTTAATGGAAAATGTACAATCTAAGTGGAAAAGAAGGGGTACGCAGAAGGATGGTAAATGTCTCAGGGGGTACTGCACTCTAAAAAGTTTGGGAACCACTGGTTTAGATTATTGTATGTTGCTCGTAATTGTAAATTGTTCATATTTTGTCATGTATTGTTTTCCTGTAAACAGATTTATAGATGTCTTCCATGTATAGTATGCCATTGACAATGTTGTTGGTTTATGAATTTTAACACATTTTCACAGATTATAAAATTATAAGTTAAGCAATAGCCTTCACATCAGAAGAGAGTGTTTTCCCCAATATTAGTGATTGCAAATGTTTAATGAGCTGTTGTATAAATCAATATAGCATTAAGTTAATTTTGAGTGTTTTTGCACCATTTTGATGAAAGGAGTATCAAACAAAGTCACAGCAGAACAGCTTCGCTCGTCTCTGTGCAACACAGCAGTGTTTCATTAATGAATTCCCGATTTGAATGAGAATGAACTTGAATGAACTTCCCGCCACTACTGGCCATTTAAATTCATATTTCTATAACATCGATGGGCAATGTCGGTGTGTGCCGAATTTCAACCCCCTGCCAAATTATTACCCCCCTCATTGAAGTCGCTACCTGATTGCCTAATCTTAACCCCACCCCTAATCCTAACCCCTCCCCCACACCTACTCCTAAACTTACCAATACTAGGGGGGTAATAATCTGGCAGGGGTGAAATTCGGCACAACATCAGTCCTGGAGTGCAGAGTTTAGCTTCAACCCTAATCAAACACACCGTAACCAGCTAATCAGTGTGTCTTCAGGATTATTAATACTTAGGGCTGAAACGATTCACTCGTTTTCTCGATGCATTGATTACAAATCCTGACGATGCATATGCATCGATCTTGAAACATGTTTTTTGAATCGTGAATCGTTAATTTCAGCTGATAATTGATGTAAAATGCTAAGAATCGGATTAATCGCGATTCTATAGTGATTCAGTGCTTTAAAATATATAAACATTAAATTACTACATGTGCGAATTGATGGAGACGTTGTGCACCGTTATTCGCGCACTCTCAGCTCTCCTTCACACAGACGCACTGCTGCACACTTTACCGCCTCCCACTGGATTGTGCTCGCGCTCTGAGAAGCCCACATTTGAGCTCTCCTCAGGACGGCCACTACTGCTATTCACATGAGCAGATGACAGCTCTCTATTGAGACAGCGATAGTCCTCCTGAGTCAAACCAATCAAGCTATTGATAAAGCAGCCAAGTCATTGCGTGCCACTACTGTTGAAATAAAACGCTTTCATTGCGTGGAAACGTCACGTTATTTTCTATAAAATAAAATACTCAGGTTTTACGGAAGTGGGTCATACCATTGACATTACCTGAGCAGCTGAAATAAAACCCCGCTTATTCAAGGGCACGCATTTATTGCCTGGACGGAGCAAACACATAATGTAAGTGTCTAAAATACGCACAGTTCCAATGAATGATAAATTAAATTTAACTTAATGTTGTTAAACTGACTGTGCGAAGGAAACTACTGAAATAACTACAACAATTAACAACACTGAAATAAGAGCGCACGGTTTATCAATCAATCAGATGCGCATTAAAGTTGTGTTTGTTACTATAGCAACAGTAGAAATCCAGCGTGTTTTCTTTCAGAATCAAATTGGGAAATTATATTGCATGATATTCTAGGGTAGTCTCTCCATGTAAGCATTAGTATTTTTAATGTACCTGGAACACTTTAATAAGGTTGTGTAGCCTTTAACACTATCCTGCACTATAGTTAACATGAGCTAACATGAGCTAAAATTTTGGCTTATGTAAATTTCTACAAATGCCATTTTTTAGGCTATTAAAATAAGTAATGTAGCATCATTATAACTAACATGAACCAACATTAACAATGGACAAAAGGTTTTTGTTTGTTTTTGCCCCTACTCTCTGACCTCCTGAAGGTCGCTGTGTAATTCTCACCCTGACTAAGACACATTGAGGAAAGCATTTCAATAACCCTATGAATTTACATAAAAATGCAGAATTGAATCTAATTAATCAAATCGCATCAAATTTTAATGTGAATAGTTTCGAATCGAATCGTTCTGAATTTTCAAAATTCGTTTTTTGAATCGAATCGAACACCTATGAATCGTGAAATGAATCAATTCGATTCGCTGTCTACCCAAAGATTCACAGCCCTATTAATACTGTTACATACAGAGGAGATCAGAGACACAGGTACAGTTTACGGTGTTTATAGAAACAACCAGAGCAGTGAGCAGGTGAGTGATGGCAGATAAAGTTCTAGACAGTTGGTTATCAAGACAGTAATACTTGACTTGATCTTCTCTCCAGGAATTGCGGATGGCAGACTGACGTGGCACAGATGACACACAGAGACATTTACGGAGGACAGGAGAACACGGAGGATCTAGGAAACACACTGGAAACAGGTAAGTAGTCCATAAAGTAAGCATTCAGATAAGTATGCGTTAACGAGACCGGACAATGACTGAGTGACTGTGAGTGTCTCTTATAGTGCTGCTGATAAGGATGGTGATGAGTGTCAGGTGTGTGTGATCAGAACTCTGGTGAGGGAGTGCAACGTGATTGGCTGAGTGAAGAGCCTGGCGTGTCTGTGACATTAACCCCCCTCCACGGTCTGCTCCTGAGGACCGAAGACCCAGACGACGTGGTGGCCGACCTCTGCCTCGTGGAGCTGGTCTGTTGGGATGATGTCTGGCATGGAAGTCTTCCAGAAGGCTAGGATCGAGAATGTCAACTCTGGGAACCCATGATCTTTCCTCTGGGCCGTATCCTTCCCAGTCGACAAGATATTCCAGGTGACCACCACGGCGCCGGGAGTCCAAGATCTCCTTAACCAGATACGCTGCTCCTTCCTCCACGATGATAGGAAGGGGGGGTTCTTCGGCATCGCCAGGCTCTGTGAAGGGAAGAACAGAGGGATGGTGAGGTTTCAACAGAGAGACATGGAACGTGGGATGAATTCTGAAATCAGGAGGGAGTTGTAATTGGTAGGTGACTGGATTGATTTGGCGGATGATGGTGTAGGAGCCAATGAATCTGGGACTCAGCTTTCTGCAGGGAAGACACATCCGGATGTCTCTAATGGATAACCAGACCTTATCTCCAGGTCGATACACAGGTGCTTAGGAACGCCATAGATCCGCTGTTAATCTGTGTCTCCTGAGGGCCCGTTGGAGTTGGAGATGTGCTGAGTCCCAGACCCTCTCGCTCTCCCGGAACCAGTAATCTACTGCCGGGACATCTAATGGTTCCCCATCCCAGGGGAACAGTGGGGGCTGATAGCCAAGTACGCACTGGAATGGGGTAAGACCAGTGGTGGGTTGACGGAGGGAGTTCTGGGCGTATTCGGCCCAGCCCAGGAACTGGCTCCAGGAGTCCTGGTGGCCATGACAGAAGGTACGCAGGAAACGGCCAATCTCCTGTATCTTTCCGTCTGCCCGTCGTCTCTGGGGATGGTATCCAGAGGAGAGGCTGATGGTCACATGTAGGAGTTTGAAGAAGGATTTCCAGACATGGGAAGTGAATTGGGGTCCTCTGTCAGATACTATATCCTCTGGCAATCCAAAGTATCTGAAGACATGATTGAAGAGAAGTTCTGCTGTTACCATTGCTGTGGGGAGTCCTGGGAGAGTAATCAATCGGCATGACTTGGAAAATCTGTCAACCACAACTCTGTGATAAAATCCACTCCTAGATGTGACCACGGGCGAGTGGGAATGGGCAGAGGTTGTAATTTCCCGGAGGGAAGATGATGGGGGCTCTTGGATATGGCACATTCCCTGCACCCCTTAACGTACCTCCTGACATCCGCTGCCATATTGGGCCACAGAAGTGCTGTCTTAGCAACGAGAGGGTTTCATTGACCCCTGGGTGGCCAGTGCCCAGCAACGAATGAGAGGAGTGGATGGTGGGAATGCGTTGTGTCCGTGGGATGTATAGCAAACCTGAGGGGCAACCCGGCGCAGCGTTGGTAGAGGCATTGGACTCGGGCAATGTTTCAGCTGACCAGGTTATGGGACTGACAATGAGATTCTCTGGAAGTATTGGCTCAGGATCGTCAGAACTTTCCTCGGGGCTCTGGATACGTGATAGAGCATCAGCTTTGACATTCTTGGGACCAGGACGATAGGAAATGGTGAAGTTAAATCGAGTAAAGAACAATGCCCATCTTGCTTGATGAGGATTCAATCGTTTTGCATCACACAGGTACTTCAAATTCTTATGATCTGTCAATACCAGAAAGGGATGACGGGCTCCTTCGAGCCAATGCCCCCACTCCTCCAAGGCGAGCTTGATGGCAAGGAGCTCTCGGTTACCAATGTCATAGTTCATCTCTGCCGGGTTGAGTTTGTGGGAAAAGAAGGCACATGGATGGAGTCTACTGGGTTTCCCCTGCTGCTGGGACAGGACCGCTCCCACTCCTGTGGTGGATGCAACGACTTCGACCACGAAAGGAAGTTCTGGATAAGGGTGAACAAGGAGGGGAGCGGTCGTGAAGGCGGTCTTGAGGTCCTCGAAGGCTTGCTTTGCTGCCAGATTCCAGGACAGAGACTTGGGCTTGCCACGGAGTAGGTAGGTAAGTGGAGAAGTGATGGTACTGTAACTCTTGATTAATCTTTGGTAGAAATTGGAGAATCCTAGGAATCTTTGCAGCTCTTTAACAGTTGTAGGAAGGGGCCAATCCTTTATTGCAGTAACCTTCCTCTTGTCCATGCGGACGCCACTGTGGTCGATGTAATATCCCAAGAACTGCACTGAGGGCTGATGGAACGTACACTTTTCTGCCTTTAGGGACAGGTTGTAGTCCCTCAGGCGTTGGAGGACATCTGCAACGTGTTGGCGATGTTTGGCCGGGCTCCGGGAGTAGATTAGTATATCATCGATGTAGACTCCAGGAACTCCAGGAGCACCTCATGCATGAAATCCTAAAATAGGGAGGGGGCGTTGACGAGTCCATACGGCATGACGCAGTACTCATAGTGTCCAGTAGGGGTCACAAAAAGCCGTCTTCCATTCGTCCCCCACACGTATTCAGATGAGGTTGTATGCGCTGCGGAGGTCCAACTTGGTGAACACAGTGGCGCCGCGGAGATGTTCCAGTGCAGATGGGACGAGAGGAAGTGGGTATCTGAACTTGACTGTTATCTTGTTAAGTGCTCTGTAATCAATGCAACCCCGCAAGCCTTCTTGGCAACAAAGAAAAAGCTGGATGCAGCAGGAGAAGTAGACGGGCGAATGTAACCTTGTGCTAGAGCCTCAGTGACGTATTCCTCCATGGCCTTCTCCTCCAGGATGGACAAGGAATAGATTTTTCCCTCTGGGCACTGGCTCACCGGGGATGAGATCTATTGCACAGTCCCATGGCTGATGGGTGGCAGCTTGGAGGCCTTCTTCGAACAGAAGACGACACTGAAGTGGGAGTAACAGTCAGGAATGTCAATAGAACGCTTTTCCAATGGACTCTCAATGGACGTGACACAGACTTGGATCTTACTTGAACTAGAATCCCTTGGAACAGGACTTGGAACTTGACTTGACACATGACTAGGAACTGGAATTTCAGGAAAACATCCAGGAAAACACTGGTTACCCCACTTCAGGACATCTCCTGTCTGCCAGGAGATGATGGGATCATGCTGCTCTAACCATGGGCGCCCCAGAATCATGTCAGATGTTGAAATCTCCAAAACCAACAGATGAATCTCCTCTTGATGAAGAATGCCAATCTGTAGGTTTAGAGGTCCCACCATGTGACGTACTTGACGGAGAGGACGACCAGTTACTGCATGGATCTGGTAGACTTTCGGCGAGCTGACGGTCTTGAGTTTGAGATGGCAACAGAGGGCTCCGGTGATGAAATTTCCAGCTGACCCAGAGTCGATGAAGGCATTAACTGGAATACAAACATCAGCAGCAGTAAGGTTGGCAATAATATTGAGTGGATTTTGATGATTTAACTTAGGTAAAATGACACTCACCATAGATCGCACTGGACAAGTGGGGCATTCAGCTCTCAAATGCCCAGGATGGCCACAATACAAACATAGACCCTGGGTCAGCCTCTCTGTCGCTCAGCGGGTGAAAGCTGTGATCGATCGATCTGCATTTCGTTGCTGGCTGGTTCTGGAGAACTGACGGATTTGGGCTGGCGGAGGAAGGATGGAAAAAGTTGCTGGTTTTGGTGCTCTTCGATGCACAGCTGCATACGAGTGGCAAATCTTATAGAGAGTTGGATAAACTTCTCGAGCTCGATGGTATCCTCGTATGCAGTGAGATGCAACCGCACACGTGGATCCAGACCCTGACGTTATCTGGAGATGAGGGCTTGTTCGTTCCAACCACTCGCTGCCGCTAGGGTTCTGAACTGTAAAGCATAATCAGAGACAGACAGGGCACCTTGCTTCAAATTGCACAGTCTCTCACCTATGGACGAATCCCATGATGGCTTTCCAAAGACTTCCTTGAAGTGATTAATAAAACTTGAGAGTGATTGCACGACGGGACTGTTCTGAGTCCAAAGGGGTTCTGCCCAGCGGAGTGCTTTACCGTCTAGTTGTTGAATCATGAAAGTGAATTTTGCTTTATCGTCAGGGTATAAGTGCGGTTGCATCTCCAAAACCAGTGAACATTGCAGGATGAATCCGTTGCAATCCTCCGCCGAGCCAGAGAAGGGCGCCGTGGGACTGGCGATCACAGACAACGAAGAAGATGCAGCTTGGAATGCGGAAGTGCTCGATGTTGGTGCTGGGGTGGATGAACTGGTGAGAGTCCGACGAAGTGCTGTTACCAGGTCTTGAAATGGATCTGCAGTGCTCATTGTGGTTGTTCAGCGGTCTTGGTCCAGTCTTCTGTTACATACAGAGGAGGTCGGAGACACAGGTACAGTTTACGGTGTTTATTGAAACAACCAGAGCAGTGAGCAGGTGAGTGATGGCAGATAAATTTCTAGACAGTTGGTTATCAAGACAGTAATACTTGACTTGATCTTCTCTCCAGGAATTGCGGATGGCAGACTGACGTGGCACAGATGACACACAGAGACACTCACGGAGGACAGGAGAACACGAGAACATGGAGGATCTAGGAGACACACTGGAAACAGGTAAGTAGTCCGTAAGGTAAGCATTCAGATAAGTATGCTTTAACGACACCGGACAATGACTGAGTGACTTGTGAATGTCTCTTATAGTGCTGCTGATAAGGATGGTGATGAGTGTCAGGTGCGTGTGTTCAGAACTCTGGTGAGGGAGTGCAACGTGATTGGCTGAGTAAAGAGCCTGGCGTGTCTGTGACAAATACTATAGACAGGTGAGTTTTTTATTTTATTTTATCGGGGTTGGAGCTAAACTCTGTAGGACAGCGGCACTCCAGAACTGATGTTGCCTATCTCTGATATATAATTTTGTTTTTAAAGCTATATTTAAAACATTAATCTTATAGTATTGTGCAATTATGTAGCTTATTATGAACTTAACAATTAACAATCTAATTAACAATTAACAATATTATGAACATAACAATTAACAATCATAAGTAACTTGACAGCTTGAAAGTCCTTGTAAAGTTTCAGATTAAACTGTTATCTTCTCCTGTATGAGTGTGAGCATCAGTAGCCATGAGTCGCATTAAAGTGATGTCATCTCCCTCTCTTCGATTGATTGGCTAGAGGAGGAGCTGTCAATCTAGAACTAGTTGACCAATGGTGGCGCTTAAACCCGGCCTAATTTACATGAAACTCGAACTGCAACATTTGGCAACACAAGAGCAAAACGTAGAAAGAAGAGCAAAGATAAAAACAGCACAAGCGCACAAAGAGTAAAATATGAGCAGAAAATGTAAGAGAGCAGAAAGAAAAGAGCAATAAAAGCAAAGAAAACAACTTTTAAGAACGCATAAACACAAGTTTAAGATTTGTGCAATATCATTTTTAATGTGCTTAAAGTTTTGATTCACGCTTGTAATTTTTTAAAATGTGCTTTTAATTTTTCGATTTACGCTTATTATATTTTGATCTGTGACCACGTTCTTTGCCATTCCGATCATTTTGCATTATTTTTTTAAGTTTGTGCTATATATTTTTACATGTGTTTTTAAATTTTTGATTCACGCTTATTTTTTTTATCAGTGACCGCAATACTATTGGTGGGAATCTGATCCCATAAGCCTGTCTACGTTCATGCTGTGTGTTTGAGTAACTAGAGTAACATATACTCCGATATATTGGTTTATTTCAAATTGGAGGGACTGTCAGGAATGTCCGAAAGTGAGTAACTTTAGACAATTGTGGATCAGTGCTGACTTGAGACGTGAAATGTTTGGAGCATTTTAGTCTGATTTGGTGAACTGGTTCGACTGGTTCACTTGAAAGAACCGGTTTAAAAGAACGATTCAATCACAAACCGGACATCAGTGTGATCATTTTTGGTGTGAATGCAAAACTTGCAGGAATAACTAAAATTATGCGTGATAACCCTGGTTGTGTCAACAGACGATGATCGTGTATCGATGATAGCCAGAGTTATTGTCAGAAGCATACAATCATGGCAATATTAAGAGGATTTGGTATTTCCAATTAATGTAGGCCTGTTACATTCTTCTAGTCTTATTATTACTATTAGGTTAGACTTATTTTATTATTAAATTAATATTATAATACATTTGCTCTGCAATAATATCATAGTGCATCACCACATGACTTACGTGCTGTGAGGATAATAAAAGATTAGGCTATTACCTATCTTTGAATTTTTTTTTTTTTTTCATTAATTAGGTCTATTATACAATGAATTATAGGCCTATAATTAAAATTATTAAGAGTGTAGGCTATAATATTTACTAACACTGCAGTCAATGAAAATTAAGAGCTTTACTTCAAGCACCGACTTTAAAAAAACAACCTGTTGAACACTAAATACAATTATCATTTGTTTCACTAGCCTATACGGCCACAAGAGAAATGATAGAATGAATTAAGACAGTTATATACCATAATGTTTAACAGTATATTTATTGAACATTTTCCAACTTAAACAAAACACACATGAATATAAACCATAATCATTGAAGAAGAATATATTTATATATATATATATATATATATATATATATATATATATAAACGGCAAGTAACAATAAGCAGATTTATCCCAGGTCACTAAAAAGGAAAAAAAAATAGATACTTGAAAATTAAATGAATAACCACACTAAATACACAGTGGTAGTACAAAACAAAGTTCGAAAATTCATGCACTCATTTGGGGTACACGAATAGGAAAACTCTTCATCAAGATAGTTGACACATCAATCCCTAGCTTACTGATATAAGGCTTCCAGACATTATAAAACTGATCTGGTTGATCATTATAAAACAAGTTAAATATTCCAATGGGATTAGTTCCATTAAAATCTTGTGCCATCCAGATATAGTCGGAGTCTTATCACTTATCCATCTCAATAATATGTTTTTCCTGGCTGCAAATGTGAGAAGATTGTAAAGTCTCTTTTCATTTGATAAAGTCAAAGCTTTATCCGGCAGACCGAGGATCAACACTAGAGGATCCAAAACCAACTCCTTATCAAAGATTTTACTCATTTCAAAAACAATCTTGGTCCAGTATATTTGTAACTGATTACATGAGGGTGCCAACTTGTGTTTTGCACTTAAGGCATAGAGGTGAATGGGTATTGTTAAATGCATGTCTATGGTTAGGTGAAATGTGCATTCTGTGTACAATTTTAAATTGTATTGCCTTGATAAGATTGCATACTGAAATGGATTTGGCATATTTCCAAATATTACCCCATTTTTCCTCACTTATAGAGATAGAAAGTTCCCTCTCCCAGGCAAGTCTAGTATTTAAAGCTACTTGTCCCTCAAATGTAACACTAAGAACCTTATATAACAAACTCACTGATTTCTTCCCAGGTGTTTGAAAAAGTATTTTTTCTATAGGAGATAGACTCCTATTAGTACATAATGAGGTATCCTTCAAAATATGTTTTAATAATTGGTATTTCTGTCTCAGATCCTCAAAGGACATTAGGCCTTCTTCATCAAACACGTCCATTAGCTGATTAATACCTTGATTCACCCAAAATTTAAACCTTCCATCCAATCTGCCCGAAGGGAAGTCTGGGTTGTTCACAATTGGGTAAGAGCAGAGGTTAGTTTAGTTCTTCCCTCAAAATGACAAACAGCCTTCCATGCCTTAAGTGCATTTAACAACAGATCCACAAGAGGAAGCTTCGACAATGACTGTTCGAGGTCCAACCAGGTAGGGGAGTTGTCGAGAACAACCCAATCAGAAATGTATCTTAAATGAGCAGACCACTGATATAGCTTAATATTTGGTAAATGCAGTCCTCCAATCGAACCTGGTAAATGTAATACAGAAAACTTCAATCTTGGTTTACGCTTACTCCAAATAAAAGAGCTAAGCCAACCATTCACATCTTTTAAAACCTTTTTAGAGAACAGAATAGGGATCATCTGAATTGGTTACAGAAGCTTGGGAAGAACAGTCATTTTTATAAGCGCCATTCTACCCAACCATGAAATAGGTAGAGCGTCCCATCGGTTTAAATCTTCTCTAATTTTACTAAACAATGGATTAAAATTATCTTTGAATAAATTTTTAAATACAGGGCTCACAAAAATACCCAAATATATAAATCCTCCAGGGGACCACTTAAATGGAAATGAGGGGCTAATATTTAGGGGCCTATTGTATCTGTTAGTTTTCCCTTTTATTATTATTCTTCTTCCTCCCAAATGGGAGTCTATGGCAGCCCTATCAACGGAACATGAGAAAATGTTGAAATTTGGCACAATTGTATAGATGCTCATGAATAGTGATTGAACCTAATTTGGAGTCTCTAGATCCAACTCTATAGCGCCACCACCAGTTCAAATATTCAACATTCTAAAGGTTATAACATTTGAACAATTTAGTACATCTGATTTGTCTCTTCATGCTGATGCTATTCAACATCTTACATTAAGTCTCCGCCCATTACAGTAGTGGCCATTTTGAAAAATGTAGTATTCAGTTTTTTCGCTACTCCTCCTTCAAATTTTGTCCAATTTGTCCAATCTTTGATCATATGATCTTTGGACCGAACTGCATAGAAATGACTGAACAGAATTTTTTCTCTATGGGTAAAATAAAAGTTATGATGTCATGAAGTTAACGAGGTTGACCCAAAATTGGTTTAGAGGCTGTATCTCGGCCAAACTTTGAGTAATCGAAACAAAAATTGGTATGCTTGATCAGGACCATGATCTGAGGGACCATCCCAAATTTGGGAACAGCGCCACCTACAGTTCAAAAAATAGCTATTTTGGCCAATAACTTTTGAACACTTTGTCAGAAAATCATGACATGATTCCTTGAGCCATGCCGAATCCGAGGATATCAAATTTGTCAACATCGGATGAACCACATGTCCGCCATTTTGAATTATGTCATAAATTGCAATATATTTTAAACAATTTGCCATATATTCACAAAAATAGGTACATATGACCATCAGAAAGTCCTGAAGGTACATGAGAAGATTGAACACAGCGCCACCTAGTGTTCCACAGATATAATGATTTTTGCAAAATTGCTTATATCTTTTGAAAACATTGCCTAAAATTTATACGCTTTATGTAATTTTATTCCCTGGGTTATGCTGATTCCGATGATGTGTCATTTATAATTTTCCTTAAATGTACCTATCTGCCATACTGAAGTAAATGAAAAACAGTTTTTTCGCTACTCCTCCTACAAAGTTTGTTCAATTTTGTCCAATATCAGCTCAGATGATCTATGGACCAAGCCGCACAAAAATGACTGAACAGATTTTTGATATTTGCTACCGTTCCCGAGATATTTGTCTGACCTTGCTTGTGTTTGTTGTCTTATGTTAGTTAGCTTAGCATGCTAATTGCTTAGCATGCTAATCAGTTGTCATTCTTTTTAATGTGGCTCTTCAGCTATCAAGTTAACCATGAGCTTCATTAGCATTAAGTTAGCTTAGCATGCTAATATGGTTAGCATGCTAAGTAATACTTTTTTGTAAATTCTTTG
The DNA here is from genome assembly GCA_028476615.1 of Culter alburnus. NCBI lineage: Eukaryota > Metazoa > Chordata > Actinopteri > Cypriniformes > Xenocyprididae > Culter > Culter alburnus. The sequence continues at coordinate 75,136 of JAOTNS010000037.1, forward strand.
TTACAGTAAAAGTTCTCTTCCACAGCCTGTTGAATGTGCATCCTCAAGTAGCTCAATGTGTAAATCCAGGTACCTGAAGCGCCCTGTACCCAAAGATAGTGGGTTCGAATCTCGGGTGGAGCGGTTTTATGAAATAGTGTGTTTTGATTCCTTTACTGCCTCTTGAATTTGAAATAAATGCTTTTTGTTTCATGCTGTGTTCATTTTCAGCTAAGCTTATGTACATTCTGAGTTCATTCTCGCCCATAATTCTGAACCAGCTGTTTCATGTTTGTTCATTTTCTGCTGTTTTTCCTCTTCCTGCTCTGTATTGCACTACAGCATGATGAGCTGCAGAATGATCTAAAGTAAAGTTATTAAATATAACATTCAGTGCAGTTTTATAAAAATTCTTCATTTTGAGTTCATTTTCACATGAACTACTGAACTTCCACCTGCTCAGTGGTGCAATGAGATCAGAAATGGACTCTGGACCTGGAAGTTGTGGGTTCGAATCCTGTGGGGGGTGACTTTATACAATTGTGTGTAATGAGTCAACTTGATTCCTTTTTTATCCAAATAAGCATTGTACTAATCGTTATTCCTCTAGGATTAGATAAAAATGCTTTTAGTTCATTCCGTGTTCATTCTCATCTGAACTTATATTAATTTTGATTTCATTCCCACCTGTGCTTCTGAACCAGCTGTTTTGCATGTATGTTCAATTTCTGCTGCATATGCTCTTCCTGCTCCGTATTGCGCTACTGCCCCTTCCAGGGCTTGGCCCCGAATTGCTGCTTGCAGCTATATTTAGCATTGTTTTCATAGAACCAACAGGCATAGCCTCTGACTTGCTTAAATTGATTTTGTATCCTGAGAAGGTACTGAAAGTATTAATAATGTTCAAAAGAGATGGTAGTGAAGACTCAGGATTTGAAATGAAAATGAGCACATCATCTGCATATAGGGCTAATTTATGATGTTTTTCATCAGTCTGTAGACCTTCAGTTGAAGGCTCTGCTCTAATCGCTTCAGCTAGGGGTTTTGGCTAATTTTGGCTAGCAATTTCCTATCCAAATTTAATAGAGATATGGGTCTATATGAAGAGCAGGCTTCAGGAGATTTACCTTTTTTCAGTATAAGAGAAATATTAGCTTCTCTCAGGGATTCAGTGAGATGCCCAATGTTAAATGAATGGTTAAACATATTGAGCATGGGTTCCAGTAACAAAGTGTGCCATTCCTTATAAAATTCACAACCTATGCCATCTGTACCTGGCACTTTTCTGTTCTGCATCTTTGAAATTGCCTCCATTAACTCTTCCTTAGAGATAGGAATGCTTAATTTTGCTTTCTGCTCTTTTGAAATAGTTGGTAAGCTAAATTTGGAAAAAAAAAAAAAAAAAAAGCTTCTGATAGCGCAGTAGTACTACTGGACACTTCAGTATTGTAAAAGTTCATATAGTAATCTCTAAATGTGTTATTAATTGACATACGGTCATAATGTAATCATTTGTGTCTAGTATTGATATGATTGAACGTGAATCACTTTTCTTTTTAGTAAGGTATGACAAAATGTACCTGTTTTATCCCCATGCTCATAGAATTTGTGTTTCACAAATTTCAATTTGTATTCTGCATCCTGGGTAAGCATGAATCTATAGAGCACCTCAATGCTGATATTTCTTTAAGTAACACCATGTCTGCAGTCTTAATATATATTTCTTCCTTATTCTTCAAGGCCTCCTCTAATAATCTTTGGGTTTCTTTCTTTTTCCGTTTCTTAGAAATAGAAAAAGACAAAATTAATCCCCTTATATAAGCTTTACTAGTCTCCCATAAAAGAGAAGAGTCTTGTGTGGTTTGAACATTAATAATGTAGAAATGTAAATTCCCTAGAGAAAAAAGGTTTAAATAACTGATCCTTAAGTATATTAGTGTTTAACCTCCATTGCCGAAAATTATCTCTGTTTGACACATTTAAGTCTAGAACAACCATAGCATGATCTGAGATTACAATGTTGTTAATATAACATGAGAAGCTAAATGCACTGAACTTTTAGGCAAAAAAAAAAAAAAAAATCGATCCTTGTATAACATTGTGTCTCGGTTACGTGTAACCCTCGTTCCCTGAAGGAGGGAACGGAGACGTACGTCAGTAGTGACCGACGAATTGGGATATCGCTAGAGAGCCCTATCAGCTTCGAGTGAACTAAAACAAGCCAATGGAATTGGCGTGCGATATTTGCATAATGTGCACCACCTCCGACAGGTGTATATAAATAGGAAGCAGATGCAATCGCACTCTGTTTTTCGCTGAGGAGACAACTGGTGTCCGTGCAACAGCGAGGGTACAGAAACTGTGGCGCCGGGACATACGTCTCCGTTCCCTCCTTCAGGGAATGAGGGTTACATACGTAACCGAGACGTTCCCTTTCAGTCAGTCATGTTCGACGTACGTCAGTAGTGACTGACGAATTGGGATCCCAAATAAAGCACCACATTTACGAAACCCCTTCCAGAGCCCAGCGCAAGCTCTAGCCACCCGTCGCACCAACTGGGACGTTGAAGGGGGCGAGCTTTACGCCGAGAGAGTTTACTGCTGTTTTACCGAATACCCACTAAGTAAACTAAACTACACTGGGGAAGCGAACCCGTAGGGGATGCTGCGGAGGCCACTACCTACCCAGTGGGGGAGGAATTACGTGGAAAATACACATATGGACTGGCCCGGGGGGCAGTACGCATATGGAGTCCCTGGGATGGCTCCACCTGGTAGGGGGAGACGCATCTGACAGGTGACAGCAGAGCTGACTCTGCTAAGGGAAAGACACAGGCTCACCATAGGGAGTTTGACCGTGGACAATTACACATATGGGACCGCTCACGTAGAGGAGTCACAACATATGGAACCCAGCCAACAGACAACATCAGAGACAGATGTTGGCCTGGCATCAGACACTCCGCAATGTCCAAGCCGAAGGGGGAGGCGGAGGAACTCGACAGGATTCGCCAAGCGGGGAACACGACTGGAGTCAATAGATGCACGTATACGGCCCAGGGGGCGGGAATGGCATTGTAAGCCAACACTTAGAGCGGGTTCAACGCATCTACCGGCTGGTGGAAGCGAGTACACGGGAAGATACCGGCTCTACACGTAGGCTATAAAACCTAGCGAACGTGTTGGGTGTCACCCAGCCCGCAGCTCTACAGATATCTGTCAGAAAGGCGCCCTGAGCCAGCGCCCAGGAAGAGGCCACTCCTCTGGTGGAGTGGGCTTTCAACCCGAACGGCAACTTGTGAAGGTACCGGTTCAAGACGCAGATCCAGGATCGGCCGTAGCCCACCGCCCTTTTACGGTACAATGAAGTAGGGGCTGTAAAACCCCGACTTCATATCGGCTGGAGGGACCGGCTCGATTGCATCCTTCGCCAGGAGGACAGCAATCTCCGCCCGGAGAACAGGTGCATTGTCCAGCGACACCTGAGTGAAGTGGACACCCCTGAAAACCGGGGGAAGCCGGGCGAACTGAATTGCATAGCCAAGTCTGATGGTGAGAATGAGCCAGCGGGACAGGCTGGGGAGCGCTATCTGCGCTTCCAGTCACCGAGCCAGCGGGACCAAACGCACCACAGACGTACCAGGGGTTGGGCAGCGAAGCAGAGTACGGGGACCCGATTCGGACGGCATTGGAGCGGCCTGGAGTGTGGTCAGACTCTGCGAGGCAGCAGTGCGTATGGGAGACGGCACACGGGGCGCGGACTGCACCATCACACTGCCACCTGCTGGCGAAGTGAGAGGGGGCTGCGAGCGGCAAGGCGGGGCCTCGCACGCTGACAGATGCACCCTCTTGTGACCTGGAGATTGGGGAAACTGCTCTTTTTTTGAGGAAGTGGGTACCGCTGGTCTCCGGAGAGCCAGCAGCGGTAGATGGACAGACAAGTGCACAAATTCCCCCCGGCCCTCCTCCGGGGGTGGGAGAGATGATGGAAAACTCTCCCGAAGAGCAGGATCCTTCCCCTCCAGGTCGCCTGTCTCAGGGCCGTGACTTCCTCGACCGCTTACCACCTGGCTTGGTTGAGACGGGCTGGGCACCACGTCCGCGACCGGCACCCTGCTGTTTGGCTGGTGTAGGCTGCTGCTTGGCCGACTTAGCAGGGGCGGAGGACGACGCGGGCGGGCGCCCTCAGCGACGAGCGGGCTGAGGCTGAGCCGCCGGCGGCAGGGTGGAGGCAGCAGCGGACCGCAGGGCATGACGTGTTTGATAGCCTCAGCCTGCTTCTGTGCGGTGGAGAATTGTTGGACGAAGTTCTCCACCGTGTCGCCGAAAAGGCCGACCGGAGACACGGAGGAGTCCAGGAACCAATGTTTGTCAGTTTCCCTCATATCCGCCAAGGTCAGCCAGAGGTGGCATTGCTGGACTACCAAGGTAGACATCGCATGACCAACAGAACGTGCTGTCACCTTAGTCGCCCGGAGGGCAAGGTCGGTGGCAGCACGCAGCTCCCCCAGCAACTGTTGGTCAAGCCCTCCCTGGGGCATTTCCGATAGCGCTTTTGCCTGGTAAACCTGCAAAAGGGCCATGGCATGCAAGGCGGAGGCAGCTTGCCCACAGGCTCTGTAAGCTTTCTCTGTCAGCCCTGACGAGAATTTACAGGCTCGGGACGGGAGACGCGGTTCACCACGCCAGCCAGTGGCCGTTGGACACAGCTGCATCGCAACGGACCGCTCGACCGGAGGGATCCTCGCATATCCCCTAGCCTCTCTGCCATCCAGGGAGGTGAAGGCGGACGAGGGCCCAGACCGCGCACGAGTGCTATACGGCGCTTGCCAAGATCTGGTCATCTGCACCTCCGGGAAGAAAGGCGTCGGGGTGGGGCACTGGGTTTGACCAGCGCGGCCCGCCCCAAGGTACCAATCGTCAAGCTGAGAGGGCCCGGGACAGGGTGGAGGGTTCCACACGAGCCCGACACTCTCGACCACCCGGGAAAGCACAGCCGTCAACTCGGGATCAGACTCGGGCAGCGCTACAGTCCCAGAGGGAGGCGCTACAGTCCCAGTCTTCATCTCCTGAGGACTCCTGCTCACCTTCCGATGCTGAGATCGACATCTGATCTTCAGCAGGCGCACCAAAGGAAATGGCTGGACAGTCCGCAGAGGGCCCAGCGGAAACCAATGGCGGCGTGGTGGGTTGCAGTACTGATGAGGCGGCAGGGGCCCGTGGAGCGGAGCTCAGCGGGGAAGCCCTAACCGTGATCCTCAGATCACCCTGCCTATACGCCGTCGAACCGTCATTTCAAACGGAGCTGGAAAAAACGGCCGAACGGGGCATAGGGGAGGGGACCCCCGCTCCCTGAGAGTTCAGGAAGGAGTGTCTCGATCTCAGCACTGCGATAGTCATATTCCTGCAGTGGGAACATGAGCTATCCACAAAAGCTGCTTCAGCGTGCTGAACGCCCAAACATGTGATGCAGCGACTGTGCCCATCAGCTGGGACCAGGGAACGACCGCACCCAGTAACGCACAGACGAAATGACATCTTGAAAAAGATGCAGGGTTCGTCTGTGAAACTCTTTTAGAAGGGGAAAGTCAGCTCTCTCGTGCTGAAGCACATAGGGAGTGGCGCGATGTGTTCGGGTACACCACTCCCCGAACACACCTGGAGGAACCGGCCCAAATCGCAACAGAGACTGCATTTTAAATAGGAAATTCGTTGCTGTTAAAACAGCAGTTGAGAGCTTTAAGCTCAGGCTCCCCGGGAAGCTCGCGACCTCGCTGTTGTGCCTTCACACCAACACAAAACAGACGCTGAATCCTCTTCTGAGGCTGTTTTAGTTTCACTTTCTTCTTTGAAGAAGTCTGAAGCAGGACACCAAACGTTTGGCTCCGAAGCGAAAGACAGAGTGCGATTGCATCTGCTTCCTATTTATATACACCTGTCGGAGGCGGTGCGCATTATGCAAATATCGCACGCCAATTCCATTGGCTTGTTTTAGTTCACTCGAAGCTGATAGGGCTCTGTATTCTTTACCAGATAGGTGTAGAGCCCTCCAAACATCTATAAATTCTAGGTCTTCACAAATGCCATTAATTTGTTTAGCTAGCTTAGATGGAGCCACTATTTTGTGGGGAAAACGATCAATGAGAGGATTTAACATACAGTAGGTGGCCATCCAAAATGGTGTTTCTACCGCCGCGCGTGCCGCCGCCGCCGCATCGCAAAGTGCATTTGCAGCTTTTGACTGCTGAGTGGAGCTTTAACCACGTTATCCAACAAATGCATCTAAGCACATTTATCTTTATGCAAAATGTCAATTTTCTCATATATTATGCCTATATTTATCACAAATACATTTTTTATTTATATTTTAAACTCCTTTAATAAAACAGTATGGATTTTTGACACGCACATACATGTTATTCGTTACCTTTCTTTTATTTTGACAGATAACTACTTAGGAAAAATATATCTGTTTGGACACTGATTAAGAATGCATGTTTCATGAATTATATCCTTTATTTTAAAATGTGAGTCACTGAATAATTTCGCTCCCATTATTAAGACACGATTTAGCTAAATCATTGAAACTAAAAAGAATGGACGGATTAATAAAACATCATAAAAAAACTGCAACTCCTGCAGCCGCATTTAAATGTAGGAATGTATTATATTCCTTCAAATATCAAATATCAAATTCAGAAACAACACATTCCAGCGATAGATCACTCTTATTAACACAGAGCTACGAATTATTATCGAATTGAGATATTTCTTTCTTTTTAGGTACAATTATTCGCTGAGTTTAATTCATTTTGGACTTTCAGATTCTCGCAGAGAGCCAGCTGAAAGCGCACCCTGTTTTTTTATTTTATTTTATTTTATTTTATTTTTCACAAGTACAAGGTTTTGTTGTTATTGTGAGCGTACACAAGTAAAAGTAGACCATTTGTAGTCTTGCATCAATCTGTAGGCTATCGCCAAAAAATGACGGAAGGCCTGTTTAAGTTGTTTCAGCTGTCATGAGGAGAAAATCCATCAGAACGCGCCGGCGCTTTCGTCGGCCCAGAGGATAAAAATGTCCAATTTAGTTTCATATATAGTATTGGCTTAAATAATTAATTTACTTTTTTAAGAATGTCACCAAGGTGATTGTGAAAAGTGAGAGCATGACGGATTCGCAATGTTGGAGAACATGCAGCGTGTCAGACATAAGTTTGACCACTTCTTCATTAAGTTTTTGTTTATATAGTAAGAGTCTTTCTTAAGTGAATTCGTTTTGTAGAAATTGTATCTTAATTTCAATCAATGTTTCATCAACCAATTGCTATATTCATAAATCAACATTGGTGACATCTTAAAAAATTAGAGTTAGACTATAGCCCAAATTTACAATATAAATATGAAACTAAATGGTTACACTTTTATCCTCTGGCCGAGACGAAGCGCCGGCGCGTTTATGTGATTTTCTCCTCATGACAGCTGAAACAACTTAAAACAGGCCTCCGTCACTTTTGGTGATAGCCTAACAGATTAGTGCAAGACTAAATGGTCTACTTTTTTTTTTTTGTTTGTGTACGCTCATAAACCAAAACCTGTAGCTACTTTTGGAAAATAAAATAAAATAAAAAACAGGGTGCGCTTTCAGCTGGCTCTCTGCGAAATCTGAAACTCCCAAAAGTTGAACTTAAACTCAGCGAATATTGTACCTAAAAGAAGAAATATTTCAATTCGATAAGATATAGGTCTGTGTTAAATAAGAGGCGATATATCCGCTGGAACGTGTAGTTTCTGAAATCATGGCCAGTGCTCGTTGCTGCTGTTATTAGTTCTCTTGGCGCTCGGGGAAGTCCAGCAACAGCAATCCGTTAATTCGACACAGACAATCGAGCGTCAAGAATAATCGGTATCTGGTACGACAGGAGCACGAAACACACACTTGCACCACGAGGAACTGTCAGTGTAGATGTGCTAATGCGGTGGATGTTCATGCCGAGGGTGCACTGGATTTGAAAAAAGGAACGACCTCTGTGTGTTAGTGTCATGGTACGAGGTTAATAAACACAAACGGGCTTATATATCCTGGAAAAGCTCTTATGGTGGTTTTATACGCACCGGAGGAATGCAAAGGAGTGGATGCAGCCTAAAACACGAAGTTTAACAAAAGGATCATAGTACACAAAACACAAATAAAAAACATCAAGACCACAATGAGCAGATTAATAAAAGAAATTAATGTGCTCTTTGCAATGAGGGCATGTGTTAGTGCTGTCAAAAGGGACCTGTCGTCTCATGTTGCACTCCACGCGATCGGTGGGAGAAATTGGTAATATTTTATTTTGTTCTACAAGACAGCGAAAGGAACACAGAATGAGAAATATGTATATTTGCCAGTAGTAGTATATCGATATGGGTGGGTAGAAAAATAAATAGAAGGGGGAATGAGATAAGAAAGTATGCTAGATATCTGATGCTCGATATGACATGGGACACAAGTTTGAATGACAATGAAGGAAATCATAAGACAGTAGAGACTTAATTGATCAGAGGTCTTATCTTCTACCTTATTGAGGGGGACATGGCAATAGTGATGACGTATATCACCCAAGCCCTACTCGCCAAGGGAGACAAATGTTAGAAAGGAGTTATGAATCGGGTAAGCGTCGCAAACAGGAAAGAAAAGGGGAAAAGAAAAGTACAACATGTATTTTCTAATGTAATGGTTACACAGATGTGACAATTATATAATTGAATGTTATTGTGTTGATCATTAGCATGGGGATCAGTAACGCAGATGGTAAGAAATGGCTACAAACGTTTACAGACACGACGACTATATGGCTAAAATTAATACATCATTTCCACTACCAGGTACACCCTGTATTGCGCCCACACTGGCAAGACAAGAAAGGTTAGATGTATTCACTGACTGGAAGGTTGCATTAACACGGTCAACAAAGAGCCAGCGATAAGGGCGGACGTGCGTAAATCGCTGAGCGGTAAAATGGAGAGACAAACAGTTGGTTGCAACGGCTACTGTACAGGTTAAACAACAACGTGCAAGGCAACAGTAATCATAATAAACCGAAACTCAAATCATGAAAGTCTCAATGCCTTAATAAGAATATCAGAAGGGTTCCCCTGAGGATAACATACAAGTAGGTGTGGGGGAAAGCACAAAGAACCAAGTTGGAGCGATTAGACAATTATGTACTTAAACAAGAATCGTCAGACCACGAGAGCCTGCAGGTCATCTATACTAAACAAGGAAAGCAGCAAGAGGAATTGCTTCTGACAGGCACGGCTACACACTGCTACTCTTAGATAAAAAGTCGGAGACTGATGCTTGATTAGCATAACACACACACCTGATTGAACGGGTCGCAGGGAACCAATGGTGGATGTCACCATATTTTTTTTGAACAGCGACTAGAACGCACGTCTGTCGTCTTGATTCGAAGGTAGTGACGAGACCGTCTGTCCATCGTGAGAGAATAGGAAGTACCTGGTGAACTCAGCTGAGGTCATGAAACACCGAAGGCGCCGCGGCCGTTCATTGGGGCCGGTTTTTTTACACAGTGCAGCAAAACACGACTTAAAATACGCCGTCTATTTGTCATAGAGACATAAGTAAGATATCAATGATTGCAACTAAAGACGCGCTTGTGGTTGTTACGTATATGTGTACAAACACTCACGAGGAATAGAAAGCAAATGTAAAAAAATCAGCTAGTATTGCAAAAATAAAAAAAACAAACAGCAGCAATGATCTGTCCACTCAGCACCTACTACTCTGAACCTCGAGTTTAATCGTATGAACATAGTTTTCTCAGACAAAATAGACGCCTGACTGTGAGAGGTAAATAACGAAATAAACACACAAAATAGACTATACATAGGTACATCACAGAAGCACGCATGTGGACCAATGATAAGTTTAGTACCGTCGTGTAAGTCATAACGAAACAAAGAACAATTTTATGTTGTATATCTGTAACTGTAAATGGAAAACAACAGAGACACACATGGTATCGACACAATGTGCATGTCAGACATCAATATCCTGCCGACTCGGAAATGCGAGAACCAAACGCCACCAAAAAGGGGGGTACAGCGGCACCAAAAAGAATATTCCAACAAACGTAAATGCGGAGGAAAGTGACCAAGAAACACAGACCAGAGCAGTGCATGGACATTCAAATCAGGAAACTAATAGTTACAGTAGTCCAAAGAGAAATGTGTGTTAGGCATGGGTGCACAAAGGAACATCACGGGTGTAGCGACCAGTCATATCAGAACACCATACATGGTGGGGAAGTGAACTCCCACACGGTTAACATAGTCACTTATAAAGACACTCAATAGAAGTCTAAGAAACCAAGGTAGGAGGCGGAACAACGGGTAAGACACACAAGCGCGACAACTCAGGCATGAATGGAAGCAAGTATGAATTAAAACCACAGCGCATGCAGTACGTCGAGAATGACATGAGCATAATGACAAAACTAAAAGTAGGGGACAAAGTCAACAAGATGTCCGCAGAATAGAGCATGCTTTAGTCCATTAGCAAACACAAAACCAAGACCGATAGTCACCGGAGCGTGCGATAGTGGCAAAATCAAAACAGAAAGTACATCGTGCTTTAAAGGAATATCACATAGACCAAAACCAGTGTATTTAGTAATATTGTCATAAAAAATAAATTATGTTCATGTGTAATTCTATCATATACAGCAAATACTAAAGGGCATATTGACACATAATCCATCACCGTACAAATTACATACGTCGCGAGCCACAAAAAAACCATACTGAAAAGCACTCATTATTAATAGCAGAAAACTACATTAAGAGATACTGTAAAATGAGCGAGATAAAGGACTTGTTGCGGCGTCTCTCAGGTGTAAATACCTCCACGCATACTGTGTTTTTTCTGTGACCAACTTGTCTTACAAAAAACTAATCAATATATTGTTTTATATGAACAGTAGGAAGGATAATTTTACATAATTTTGAAACAAAAACTCTAGTCTACAACCTAATACCCAGAAGTCTTGTGAACACAGATTTAATATATTTTTGGGCTTATTTCAGTGACTTATTTTTGTTTTTTTTTCAATAACCACGCATAAACGTTATTCCTTCAAAAACACAAACATGTACATACATGTTCCTCACATATTATTGTAGCCTAGTTTGTGCTGAATACAGTGTAATGACACTTGTGTGATTAATATGTTTATTAACAACTGAAAAAAGCACAAATGTCAGGGCATGTCAGAACTTCTCCAGGCCCCAAATCAGCCTCAGATTCCAGAGGGTTAACATTCCAAGTACAAATACGTAGTGTGTTATCCATTATCATAAACCTCAGTCCAGAATCAACTGTACCTGAACATCTTTAAGTAATATACACAATGACCTACAACAGAAATATGCCGAGCTAAACAGGAACCGAAAACATTTATCAAAACTATAATACAAATCCAAAACAAATAACAAAAAATAGAAAGCAGGGGAGATCACCCTTACATCCATCAAGGGCTTCCAACCAAACCTTGTTGTGAAGAGAGATACAAGCTTCTCAAAACACCATCTTCACTGAAAGTCAGCGTACTGTAAATCAGTCACCTGCAGAACTGTGCAGTCAGTCTCTTCTAAATGCAGTAATAAGATAGAACAAACATAACTCAAAGTCCAAACCATGACCACCAAAATTTTACACCACATCCACGCCGGCACTTATCGAGAATCAAGAAAAGTAGTCACCTCCTCCGGAGAAGCGAACTTTTTGCACGCATGGCCGACTTTGATGCTGAGTGTGGCAGGGTAGAGAAGCACGTACTCCATCTGTAGCTCTCGTAGACGAATTTTGACCTCGTTAAACGCCCTTCTCTTCTGCACCACAGCCGCTGAATAATCATTAAATAAGGAAATTCTCGGGGGGGCTGCATCCTGCGAAGATGCTTGCTTATTGTTGAGTGTGAAGCGCTTACTCGCGGCTGCCATCACTCTTTTTTGTCCTGGAAATTATGAAATCGAACAATGACAGCGGCCCTGAACCGGCCTTTGGAAGCAAGGGAGGTGAGCTCATTCCAATTTCAATTTGCCCGCCTTCGTGCCCAGGTGAAGGTATTCCGGAATCCATTTCTCAAAGAATTTATCCTCTGGTAAGCCAATGATGCGCACATTACATCTCCTTCCGCGATTTTCCAAGTCGTCTACTTGCTCAGTCAAATCACGTATTTGTTTCTCCAAATACTGAATCTTGGTTTCATTAGCGGTAAATGTAGTTTCCATCACTTCAATTCTGTCCTCTGCTTCTTGAACTCGTGGTACACTACTTTGAATTTTAGACGACTGGTTATCAATCGCTTTGAGGACCTCTTAGCATTCTTACTGCTACACAATTTCCCATGCATGCTCATAGCTTGCATAAGGTTAGGGTCGGTAGAAGGATTGTTAGAAGGGATGCCAGCAGTCAGTTTCTCAGCCTCTTCATCGTGGATTAACCGGTCCTCATCTGATGTGTTATCCGTGGCCATTGCGGCCAATCTTTGCGTGCTTCTCGGCGCTGCTTTTTTCGCACTCCTCAACGAAATACCCGACGATTTGTTAAAATAATTGTTCAGACTCATTCTATAAAGATAAAGTTTGTCACTGAGTTGCTCCTCTGTCTAGATGAAAATTAGATTTTTATAAATAACCGAGACTAATCGCGCAGCTCGCAAAACGCATGTTCACTCTACGGCACCATCTTGGTACCATCTATATACCATAATAACAGTAACTTAATTTATTCCATCATTTCTCTTGTCAGCATATGTTGAAATTAATCTCCTCAGACAGATCCGTCACTTTTTACTTTCACTTTCTGTAGTGAATACTGACTGAGGTTATGACTTTCACCAGCATAACTCTTGCGCAAAGTTTGCTTGTTTGCTTTTAAAACAACCAGATGCAGGTGACCCAAAGCGACGACAGTCAGTTTTCATCAGCGCTAGTTCTTTGGTGTCAGTGTCCCTACCCTAATGCTGCTCAGAGGTGACACAGGTCTGTCCATTTCCACAGCATACATCTGAACAAGCATCATTTACTGTAGGCTTTTGAGCTGCATTGTGTTTTTACACATAAATTTGAGCGGACCATATCAGTCACCAGAATTCCCCCTGTGCTCCCAAATGGCCACTCCAGGCCTGCTTGGACTTCTATATGAACTAAATCAGTCCAAAATATGTTCTGCAACAAATAATTATTTTCAGAGTTTCTAAACTATTTGAGCTGGAAAGCGTATGGCTTCAGCAGGCAGGTAGGGTATGAAATGATTGCATGATTGATGGTGCTTCTGCCCTCAACAGCACTCCATATTTTTCCCAATGTAAGTCTGGGGAAATATGGAAATGCAGCTTGTCATAACTGAGAGCCGTTGGGGCAGAAATGAGTCTGCATCAGGATTGTTTATATAAGACTATCATATATAGTTAGATTGTGAACACATTTGTTCTTTAATAGGAAGATGTGTGGAGTAGCTTAGCAAATTACTGAAAGAAATTGGTGGAGTAGTGTATGAATGTACACTAAAACAATTCACATTAATTTCTATAGCACGTTATATAATACAGATTGTTTAAAGCATCTTCACATCAAATAAAATGGCATACATTAATTGGTCAGAGGGTTAGTTCTAGGGTTGCAAAGGGGCGGAAAGTTTCAGATCAATTTCCAGAAACTTTCCACAAGAACTTAACCAGGGAAATTTTGGAATATTCCAATTTGGAAACTTGACAGGAATTTATGGGAATTTACAGGAATTTATGAGAATTAGAAATTTTGGGAAAATTATATAAATTTATAATATTTTTTATAAAATGTATCATATAAAAACAAATATAAACATTTTTTTTGGTCATAACATTAAATAACATTTAATTATTTTTCTAATTTATTAAATATGTAAAAGAAATATATTTTATTGCAGCAATTATTATGTGTTATTTTTTTCTGTGTCACATGATCCTTCAGAAATCATTCTAATATGCTGATTTGATACTCAGTTATTATAAATGTTGGAAACAGTTGAGCTGCTGAATATTTTTTTGGAACCTGTAATACTATTTTCAGGGTTCACTGATTAATAAAAAGTTAAAAAGAACAGAATTTATTCAAAATAGATATCTTTTCATTCATTTTCATTCATCATTTTAATATCACTTTTTATCAATTTCACACATCCTTGCTGAATAAAAGTATTCATTTCTTTCATTTTTGTGCCCAAATACCTTTTGTGTTGCTTTTTGAGGGCTTTAGTGAAGGGGAAGACAATCAATGAATAATTATTCATATTTCTCTCTGTTTACATACAAACCATCACACGCCTTAAGACTTCCAATAAGCAAGTAAACAAGTCACATGATACTTTTAGATAGATGACACTTACCACTTGTTTGAGAAACATGAGCTCTAAAAACTATTGAGTAAAGTGCTCCTTTTTTTCACTGACAAAGCTGGGCTAATGATGAATTTATATTTTAGAATGAGCTATCTCAGTCTCATGAAATAAATAAAACTAACTGACCAGAGATGATATAATAGACATGCAAACTCTCTTGACATTTTCTTGTTTTTCAGTTTAGAGTTTCTGCATTAAAGGATTAGTCCACTTTCAAATAAAAAATTCCTGATAATCTACTCACCCCTATGTCATCCAAGATGTTCATGTCCTTATTTCTTCAGTCAAAAAGAATTAAGGTTTTTGAAAAAAAATAAAATACAACTGGAACTGGTGCTGTTCATTCTGTAAGAAAATATGGAAGGCGTAGGACATATAGCGTAAGCTTTTTGAAGAATGCAGGATGGCGGAACCACTTGCAAGGGGATCATGTGTGTCTAAAGCATATACAGTTGTATTTATTTTTAGAAAATGAGCGATGGTTTCTCTAGATAAGACTCTTATTCCTCATCTGGTATCATTTAAAGCCCTTTGAAGCTGCACTGAAACTGTAATTTTGACCTTAACTGTTTGGGGTCCATTGAAGTCCACTATAAGCAGAAAAATCCTGGAATGTTTTCATCAAAAAACTTAATTTCTTTTTGACTGAAGAAAGAAAGACATGGACATATTGGATGACATGGGGGTGAGTGAATTATCAGGAAAATTTTATTTGAAAGTGGACTAATCCTTTAATAGTCTAGGATGTCTAAATAAATGAGGAGCTCAGGCAGCCCCAATAAAACTCAAAATTACAGAAAAAGGACAGCAGGATGATTTTCGGGCTGTTTCTGCTAAATTGCTCAACCTTTAATAGCAAAAGAACAAAACTACATGAACTACATAATCAAAAAATCTTCAGCATTTCAAACAGACAGAGAATCAGTAATTAGTATTAATGTAATTCGGCTCAATTTCTGAACAATCACACAAATCACTGATTACTGCACTAAATCAACCACAAGTAGAACTGGCAAAAAGATAGAAATATTGATTGTGAAAAATCATATTGTTCATTTAATCTGTAATGCACTACAATAAAGCTCAGTGTTATTCCTCTTGCTGTATCAGCTGTAATACTTACTCGTTTGCTTTAGTAGTTCAAGACTTTGCGACGATGATAAAAACACCAGCAGCTGTGTGACAGCTGAATATACCAGCAGAACAACACCACCAACAACAATCCCTGCTACAGCACCTGGAGACAGACCTACCTGGAACAGAAAAGAGAGAAGACATTAGTGTAAGAGTCTGATCTATAACAAACACTATAAACATCACACTATATAACCTGAGTGAAGATTGATACTGTAATGAAAGATCATTAGTGGAATGAGTCTGATCTATAACAACAGGTATAACATCAGCACTATATACCTGAGTGAAGATCTGATACTGTAATGCTAAAGAGTCATTATGTGAATGAGTCTGATCTATAACAAACACTATAAACATCAACACTATATACCTGAGTGAAGATTTGATACTGTAATGATAGAGTCCTTAGTGTGAATGAGTCCTGATCTATAACAACACTATAAACAGCACTATATAACCTGAGTGAAGATCTGATACTGTAATGATAAAGACAGTCATTATGTGAATGATCTGATCTATAACAAACACTATAAACATCAACACTATATAACCTGAAGTGAAATTTGATACTGTATGATAGAGTCATTAGTGTGAAGATCTGATCTATAACAAACCCTATAAACATCAGCACTATATAACCGTGCGATCTGATACTGTAATAGTCATTAGTGTGAATGAGTCTGATCTATAACAAACACTATAAACATCAACACTATATAACCTGAGTGAAGATCTGATACTGTAATGATAAAGACAGTCATTAGTGTGAATGAGTCTGATCTATAACACTATAAACATCAACACTATATAACTGAGTGAAGATCTGATACTGTAATGATATAGAGTCATTAGTGTGAATGAGTCTGATCTATAAAACACTATAACATCAACACTATATAACCTGATGAAGATCTGATACTGTAATGATAAAGAGTCAGTGTGAATGATCTGATCTATAACAAACACTATAAACAACACTATATAACCTGAGTGGAAGATCTGAGACTGTAATGATAGAGTCATTAGTGTGAATGAGTCTGATCTATAAAACACTATAAACATCAGCACTATATAACCTGAGTGAAGATCTGATACTGTAATGATAGTCATTAGTGTGAATGAGTCTGATCTATAACAAACACTATAAACATCAACACTATATAACCTGAGTGAAGATCTGATACTGTAATGATAGAGTCATTAGTGTGAATGAGTCTGATCTATAACAAACACTATAAACATCATCTATATATAACCTGATGAAGATCTGATACTGTAATGAAAGAGTCATTAGTGTGAATGATCTGATTATAACAAACACTATAACATCAACACTATATAACCGAGTGAAGATCTGATACTGTAATGATAAGAGTCATTAGTGTGAATGAGTCTGATCTATAACAAACACTATAAACATCAGCACTATATAACCTGAGTGAAGATTGATACTGTAATGATAAAGATTCATTAGTGTGAATGAGTCTGATCTATAACAAACACTATAAACATCAACACTATATAACCTGAGTGAAGATCTGATACTGTAATGATAGAGTCATTAGTGTGAATGAGTCTGATCTATAACAAACACTATAAACATCAGCACTATATAACCTGAGTAAACATCAACACTATATAACCTGAGTGAAGATCTGATACTGTAATGATAGAGAGTCATTAGTGTGAATGAGTCTGATCTATAACAAACACTATAACATCAGCACTATATAACCTGAGTGAAGATCTGATACTGTACATTAGTGTGAATGAGTCTGAGTGAGTGATACTAATGAGTCATTAGTGTGAAGAGTCTGATCTATAACAACACTATAAACATCAATAACAAACATCATATATAACCTGAGTGAAGATCTGATACTGTAATGATAAAGAGTCATTAGTGTGAAGAGTCTGATCTATAACAAACACTATAAACATCACACTATATAACCTGAGTGAAGATCTGATACTGTAATGATAAAGAGTCATTAGTGTGAATGAGTCTGATCTATAACAAACACTATAACATCACACTATATAACCTGAGGAGTGAAGATCTGATACTGCATAGTGTGAATGAGTCTGATCTAAACAACACTATACCATCAGTATATAACCTGGTGAAGATCTGATACTGTAATGATAAAGAGTCATTAGTGTGAATGAGTCGATCTATAACAAACACTATAAACATCAACACTATAAACCTGATGTCTTAACACCTATAAACCTGAGTGAAGATCTGATACAATGATAAAGATCATTAGTGTGAATGAGTCTGATATACAAAGTTCAGTCATGAAACTCTAACCAAGCGCTGATTGGGTCTTTCTACGCCATGGCATCAGCCAATCGGAAGTAATTCCATATCCACGCAACCATATATATCGTACCCTAGCCTGCGATCGACAAGCTGCGCAATGTGAAGCGCTGTTAGGAGCAGAATGCTTTCAGAATTTCAACATCTAAGATAAGTAAACAGTTTTCTTATGATATTGCACAATGCTTTGAGAAGTCTTTCAATTGTTGAAGTATCGTACACGAGGTTCAAATCATGTCAACTCCCAACCTACTGTGATAACTATATGCACTAGCAGCTAGTGTACATGCATTGCATTTGGAGCAGCAAACAGATATGTTGTTAGGATACAGAAAAAATAGTTTGCTAATTAAGTGTATGGTTTTACTCCGTTTCACATAAGCTACAGCAATTCCTAATATTTAAGCAGCAGCAACATGCTAAAACAAATATTAGCGGATATCACAGCATAGAACGCTAGCAGAAGTAAATGTGCGTTTCGCAATCAAGTGACATTGTACAATTATCTGCTAACCACGATCGATTACTCTTTAAAAACGTACATATTCACTTAGCATATTAAGAACGTGAGCAGTTAACGTTACATACACTTTTTTGGGAAATATACACTACTTCATAACTACGGGACGAATGGAGAGTTACGTTCAAGTCGGATACAATTTAAGCATCAGATTTCACTGCTGTCCTTCAGAAAGGTCTTCATTCCACTTACGTAAGTGTGCAAGGTAGCTTCAGTACTTTCAACGAAGCAAGTAACGTTTACCGGTTGACGCCGTAATTAGGCATTTTACCTGGCAATATGGGTCGCGTGGAGAGCGTTGCGTGTATAGTTGCGGGTGTTGCTGAGCTGCTTGACGGAGATGTTCGTTTGTCTGAGTGTCTTCAGAGGTGTTTATTATTATCAGTCAGAATCAATAACTGCTCAATCACATCATTTGTTAACAGGAGTAGAGGCCTAGCAGATTCACTGCAGTGAGGACATTCCACATTCCACTAATACGCGCCAACTGTAAAGACTAGTGTTTGCACGATCTCACAGCATATGTTCAGTTCATGCTTCTGTAACGAGCGCAAGCATTTGTTTCAATATAGCTTACTGACTGTGTGTGTATTGTGTGCGTTTTTGTGTTCGATATAGCTACTGTGTGTGTGTGCGTGCGTGTGTGTGAAACACCGTGTCGATATACGCAATTTTGAACTACTGCATTTTACTATTGTCATGTACTAAAGAGAGAAACCATAAGTAATTTGATATCCGCCGTGACTCGTGAAAGAAATTAAGTGTAAAACATATTTTAGCCTATTTTATGTCATTTTAATCCAAGTTATTCATGTCATTGTTCTAAATAACGAGATAACATATACTGCAACAAGCACATGTAGCCTACTCCAGTCTCAGCTACTGCATTTACGTAGGAGCGTGGTGAATGTGATGGGCCAGATGTAAATTTGAAGATTCATTCTACAGTTCATTACAGTGAGTTAAAAGCTGCAGGACAGTCTGGTGGTTCTGGTTTATATGGCCCGGTATCATCTCCCTGAGGGCAGCAGGTGGAACAGGTGTGAATGATTCTTAGCATGATGTTATGCACTCTCCCAGACAGCGGTGGCATAGACTGCGTAAGTCCATCAAATGGATCAGGCAGCTTTTTATTCAGAAATATCTAATAGACAGTTTAGTCTTTCTGGAAGAATTCTGGTAATTAAATGATTTGTATGAGAATTAAATGCGCTATGAATAGCTAGTGTTGCTTATGGCATAATCATAAATTATAATAATGAATAATAGGATAACAATTGAATAAACTATCAAGTCATGTATGCATATTGGACAAACCACACAAACATCATATTTTAGGGGGACTGTCATGTTGAGGGAGTAGATGTTGATGCATCATTGAGTCTGCCATATTTTGATTTGGTGCTTTTCACCTTTGACCCTAAATTATTTATTTACTACTGCATGGGATAGCGATATGGTATACAACTCTCCTGCATGCAAACTCAGACTAATAGATATAATAGAAATATATTTAAAATACTGAGTTCCATACTAAATACGATTTAAACTAACTAAATCAAATATAGTTCCACACTCTTGGTATCTATTGGTGGAGTGCTTGCTACATAGTAGTTTCTGCTTATCCTCACTAAATTCTGGGAAATTCTGGATTCGGGGCTGGGCAATCACAATGGGCCGTTGGAATTCGGCAGTCCACAAATGCTACATCAGACATAATTTCAAAGACTTGAAAGGACAAGAAACATCTCTGATTTAAATTATCGGGTGGCGCTGGCATTCTGGTATTAATTATTCAGATACATTATTCGATTTATCATTTGCAGACGTTAGCAACAACGTGTATGCAGCATTTTACAGTATCTGAATCCTCAGCTAGTGGATGGGAGGATCTCGGCTGCGAGATTTAAGTTTGATGCAGGGGACCAGGGACAAATGTTTTCGGAGCGGTCACCATCCAAAAAAAAAAAAAAAAGCATACCATACACTGCATTATAAAACTAATCACATTTTATAGGCATGTCATTTATGCATATGAGCTCTGGCTCAGTATCAGTCTAGCTTAGGCCACTAGGTCAGATGCACTTTATAGGTAAGTTCAATAGCGTTAACCACTTGGCAAGCAGGCCCAGCTCACATAGATAGTCATACACGCGCCTATAGCTCTACGGAGCAGCAGCAGTACACATATTTTGGCGTTCAGATCTGCTGTGTGGGGGGTATCAAGCCGAAGCTACTCGGCCGCTTTCTTAACTTGGGTAGCACGGACCATGCGGTCCACTGCTTTGAGGGGGTTCTACCATTCTTGCAGCAGCCTTTTCCTTGTTGTTTTATTTGACTAAGCTAAACAATTTTATTTGCTCAGCAGCAACAGCAGGCAGCAGCAGTAACTGCAGCAGCAGTAGCAGCAGCAACAGCAGCAGCGTAGCAGAGCTCGTACGCCAAAATCAAGCCATGTATACTTCACCCCATGCCAATAAATGCTGGTTGAATTTAATTCACTCTGAGAGTTGTCATGATTGAACGATAACAAACTTATACATTCAGCACTATATAACCTGAGTGAAGATCTGATACTGTATGATATAGAGTCATTAGTGTGATGAGTCTGATCTAGAGTGAATCTGATACTGTATGATAAAGAGTCTTAGTGAATGAGTCGATCTATAAAACACTATAAACATCACACTAATAACCTGAGAAGATCTGATACTGTAAGATATAGAGTCATAGTGTGAGAGTCTGATCTAAACAAACACTATAAAACATCACTAATAACCCTGAGTGAAGATTGATACTGTAATGATAAAGAGTCATTAGTGAAGAGTCTGATCTATAACAAACATATAAACATCAACACATATAACCTGAGTGAAGATCTGATACTGTAATGATAAAGAGTCATTAGTGTGAATGAGTCTGATCTATAACCAACACTATAAACCTCAACATATATAACCTATAGTGAGAATCTGATAATGTATGATAAGAGTCATTAGTGTGAATGAGTCTGATCTATAAAGACAACTATAACATCACACTATATAACCGATGAAGATCTGATACTGTAATTAGAAAGAGTCATTAGTGTGAATGAGTCTGATCTATAACAACACTAAAACATCAGCACTATATAACCCTGAGTGAAGATCTGAAAGTAATGATAAAGAGTCATTAGTGTGAAGAGTCTGATCTATACAACCCAGGTAAAAAAGTAGTATACTTTAGTGTATTTGAAATATGAATGAAGTACATGAATTATAAAACAAGTATACTTCTACTTGTTGTACTTTATTTAAAGAGTATTTGGTTTGTACTTTTTAAAAGTATACTTCGAAAAAGATGTAATTAAGTTCAACTTAATAGTCCAAACAGTAAGTATACTAATTTATCAGTAATCAAATTATTTTTTAAATGTACTTTTTGAAAGTGTACTTTGTTGTAAATGTATTTTAAATTGTATTGAAGTTTATTTTTTTAAGTGTATTAAATTTGACATACTTAGAGTGGCAATTCAGTGTACTTATGGGAAGTATATTTTTTGGAAAATAATTGTTAGTATACTTTTTTTAAGTGTACTATGTTCTCACTTCATTAGAAGTGTGACTTCTGTACACTTTATACAGTACACTCTAAAATAAGTGTATTTTTAGTGGCATATCAGAGTGCTCTCATAAAATATGTTAAAATACAAAAATGTATAGTGGTAATTTAGTGTACTTTTAGTAAGTACGCTTATTTTTAATACAAAGTATAATTTATTAAAGTGTAAACTGATTTACTTCATCTGTAGTGTATCTTAGAGTCATGTTGTTGTTATCTGGCTCGGCTCGGTGTTCATCTTCAGTTCTCTCTTCACAGCAGTTCAGTCTACTGTTTGAGTACATGAATTACTCGGGGATATTGGTTTGTTTGAACTCAGAGGGAGTGTCAGCCACATTAAAAAAGTTAACAGCTTAAGTCATTTGTGGATTAATGCGTATTGGAGACGCGAACCGTTTAAAACGATTCAGTTCGATTTGGTGAACTGGTTCAAAAAGATCCGGTTACATCGAATGATTCGTTCGCGAACCGGATATCACAAACTGCTTTGTTTTGAACTCTCTCTCACAACAGACACGGAAAAAAGACAATGCTGAATAAAGTCGTAGTTTTTGCTATTTTGGACCAAAATGTATTTTTGATGCTTCAAAAAATTCTAACTGACCCTCTGATGTCACATGGACTACTTTGATGATGTTTTTTCCTTTACCTTTCTGGACACACAAGAGCTCTCGGACTAAATCTAAAATAACTTTTGTTCCAAG
The DNA here is from genome assembly GCA_028476615.1 of Culter alburnus. NCBI lineage: Eukaryota > Metazoa > Chordata > Actinopteri > Cypriniformes > Xenocyprididae > Culter > Culter alburnus. The sequence goes on from JAOTNS010000037.1 coordinate 97,848, forward strand.
ATAAAGGATGTC
>JAOTNS010000038.1:0-5000 GCA_028476615.1 Culter alburnus
CCGGGGACCATCAGTACATGTGTTGTATGTTCACAAAACACTGTGGTATTCAAATGTTCAGACATGGTTTAATTTGTTACAGTAATTAAGTTTAAGTTAGTTATAAATATTTGATCGTTTATAATCATTGATAATATGTCTTATATTATTACACTGTTTTAATTTTTGTTTTAGTATATATGCTTGGGCGGATATGTATATTACAGTCATGCAAATAAAGCAATTTGAATTTGAATATAGATAGACAGACAGCAGATAGGAAAGACAGCAGAAATAAACAGAACAACAGGACAGACAGACGACAGAAGACTAGATAGATAGATAGGATAGATAGATAGGATAGTAGATAGATAGAAGATAGAGAGATAGATAGATAGATCGATAGATAGATAGAACCACAGACAGACAGCCACAGACAGACGACAGATAGATAGATGAACAAACAAACACAGACAGACAGAAAGACAGACAGACAGATAGATAGAACCACAGACAGACAGATTACAAAAAGACATTAGATTAGATAGAACCAAAGACAGACAGACAGACAGACAGATAGTAGATAGATAGATAGAACCCAGGACAGACAGATAGATAGATCGATAGAGAGATAGATATAGAACACAGACAGTACAGAACAAACAGACATATAGATAGATAGAACCACAGACAGACAGACGCAGACAGATAGATATAAGTAGATAGATAGCTAGATAGAACCACAGACGATAGATAGAGGATAATAGATATAGATAGATAGAACCACAGACAGACAGGACAGACAGGACAATGATAGAAGTATAATGATAGATAGATAGACCACAAGACGACAGACAGACAGACAGACAGACAGACAGATAGACAGGACAGGACAGATAGGGACAGCAAGCTAGATAGGAACCAAGATACAAAAAGACAATAGATAGATAGATAGATAGATAAGACAGACCGGAAAGACAGACAGACAGACAGATACACAGACAGAAGACAGACAGACAGAAAGATTAGACATAGATAGAAAATTCATAGATAGATAGATAGAAACAACCACGACAGACAGACAGAAAGGACAGATACAGACAGACAGCTACAGACAGAAGAATAGAACAGACAGACATATAGACAGATACAGACCAGACAGAACCAAAGACAGACAGAAGAAAGATTACAGACAGCAAGATAGATAGAGAGATAGAATGATAGAACCACAGACAGACAGATAGATAGATGATAGATCGATAGATAGAAACACAGACAGCAGACAGATAGATAGTAGCATAGATAGATAAAGACAGCAGACCTAGACAGATCAGACAGACAGACAGAAGATAGAGATAGATACGAACCACCCGACAGCAGACAGGACAGACAGATAGATTAGATAGATAGATAGAACCACAGAAAGACAGACAGACAGGGACAGATAGATAGATAGGATAGATAGATGATAGTTGATAGTAGAACCACTAGATAGATAGATAGAACCACAGACAGGACATATACAAACAGACATTAGATGATAGATAGAACCACGACCAGACAAGACAGACAGCACAGATAGAGGAAACAACAGACAGAAGACAGGACAGACAGATAGATAGATAGATAGATAGATAGATAGGATAGCTAGATAGATAGAAGATAGACAGAAACAGACAGATGTCGATCTAGAAGACCACAGACAGACAGACAGACAGACAGATAGAGAGATAAGATAGATAGATAGATAGAAACTATAGAGACAGAAGACAGACAGACAGACAGACAGACAGATAGATAGATAGATATAGATAGAACTGACAGACAAGACGACAGACAGACAGACAGACATACAGACAGATAGATAGATAGATAGAGAACCACAGACACAGACAGACAGACAGACAGACAGACAGATAGAGATAGATAGATAGATAGATAGAAATAGACAGACACCACAGACAGACAGACAGACAGACAGACAGATAGACAGATAGATAGATAGATAGATAAACACAGACAGACAGACAGACACAGAACAGGTAGACTAGATAGACAACAGACAGACAGATTGATAGATTAGCATAGATAGATAGTACAGAACAAACAGACATATAATAGATAGACACCACAGACAGACAGATAGATAGATAGATGGATAGATAGACAGGACAGAACAAACAGACTATAGATAGATAGAAGACACAGACAGACGACAGATAGATATAGATATAGAAGAGATAGAGATAGATAGATAGATAGATAGATAGACAGACAGACAGACAAACAGATATAGATAGATAGAAACCCAGACAGACAGACAGACCAGATAGATAGATAGAACCACAGACAGACAGACAGACAGAAGATAGAAGATAGATAGATAATAGAACCACAGACAGACAGATACACACAGACATTAATAGATAGAACCATCGACCGACAGACACGACAGATAGATAGATAGAACACGACCAGACAGAAGACAGATGATAGATGGATAGATAGATAGATAGATAGAAGAGACAGACAGACACACAGACAGACAGACCGACAGAACAGTACAGACAGATAGATAGATAGAGAGATAGATAGATAGATAGTAGATAGAACCGACAGACAGACAGACAGACAGACAGATAGATAGAGATAGAAGACAGAAGATAGATAGATAGATAGATAGAACCAGACAGGACAGACAGATACAAACAGACATATAGATAGATAGAACCACAGACAGACAGACAGACAGACAGACAGATAGACAGGACAGACAGACAGACAGATAGACAGAGACAGACAGACAGATAGGCTAGATAGAAGATAGACACAGACAGACAGACAGATACAAACATATAGATAGGATAAAGATACAGAAGGACAGGACAGACAGACAGACAGATAGACAGACAGATAGATAGACGAAGACAAGACAGACAGACAGACAGACAGACAGACAGACAGATAGATAGATAGACAGATAGACAGACAGACAGGACAGACAGACAGATAGAAGACAGATAGACAGACAGATAGATAGATAGATAGATAGAACCACAGACAAACAGACAGATAGAGATACAGACAGACAGCAGACAGACAGACATAGATAGATATAGATAGATAGATAGAACCACAGACAGACAGACAGACAGACAGACAGATAGATAGATAGATAGATAGATAGATAGACACAGCAGACAGAGAAGAAGATAGATAGAACCACAGACAGACAGACAGACAGATAGATAGATAGATAGATAGATAGATAGCTAGATAGATACAGACCACAGACAGGACAGACAGACAGATTAGAGACAGACGACAGGACATATAGATAGAACCACAGACAGACAGACAGACAGACAGACAGATAGATAGATAGATAGATAGATAGATAGATAGATAGATAGATAGATAGATAGATAGATAGATAGATAGATAGATAGAAGACCACAGACAGATAGACAGACAGACAGATAGACAGACAGATAGATAGAACCACAGATACAAACAGACAGATAGATAGATAGATAGATACAGACAGACAGACAGACAGACAGACAGGACATAGACAGATACAGATAGACAGATGAGAGACAGACAGAAGACAGAAAGACAGACAGATAGATATAGATAATCAGATAGATAGATAGAACACCACAGACAGACAGACAGACAGACAGACATAGATAGGATACAGACAGGACAGATACAGATAGACAATAGACAGACAGACAGATAGACAGATACAGACAGACAGAACCACAGACAGACGACGACAGACAGACAGACCGACAGATAGATAGATAGATAGATAGATAGATAGATAGATAGATAGAACCACAGACAGACAGAAGATAGATAGAACCAGACACAGACAGATGATAGATAGATAGATATAGATAATAGAAGACAGACAGACAGAACGATAGACAGACAGACAGACAGACAGATAGATAGATAGATAGAACCCACAGACGACAGACAGACAGACAGACAGATAGATAGAAGATAGAAACACAGACAGACAGACAGACACAGATAGATACAGACAGAAGAACGATAGCAGACAGCCAGACAGACAGATAGATAGATAGATAGATAGAACCACAGACAGACAGACAGACAGATAGATAGATAGATAGACAGACAGATACAAACAGACATATAGATAGATAGAACCACAGACAGACAGATAGAGATAGATAGATAGATAGACCAAGACAGACAGACAGACAGACAGACAGATAGATAGATAGATAGATAGAACACAGACAGACAGATACAAAAGACATATAGATAGAAGAACCACAGACAGACAGACAGATAGATAGACCACAGACAGACAGACAGATAGATAGATAAGATAGAACACAGACAGACAGACAGACAGACAGATAGATAGATAGAACCACAGACGACAGAAGACAGACAGATACAACAGACAGATAGATAGATAGAACCACAGACAGACAGACAGACAGACAGACAGACAGACAGACAGGACAGACAGACAGACAGACAGATAGATAGATAGATAGATAGATAGATAGATAGATAGATAGATAGATAGATAGATAGATAGATAGATAGAACACAGACAGACAGACAGACACAGACAGACAGACAGACAGACAGACAGACAGACAGATAGATAGAACCACAGACAGACAGATAGATAGACAGAGACAGACAGACAGACAGATACGACAGACAGCGATAGACAGGACAGACAGACAGACAGACAGATAGATAGATAGATAGATAGATAGAACCACAGACAGACAGACAGACAGATAGATAGATAGATAGATAGATATAGATAGATAGAGATAGACCACAGACAGACAGATACAAACAGACATAGATAGATAGAACCACAGACAGACAGACAGACAGACAGACAGATAGAACCCAGACAGACAGACAGACAGATAAGAAGAGATAGATAGAGATAGATAGATAGATAGATAGATAGATAGATAGATAGATAGAACCACAGACAGACAGACAACAGA